>JAVKPL010012751.1:0-64553 GCA_032173675.1 Gastrolobium villosum
GCAGTGCCTTCTCGGCTGATTTTGGGAGGAATCTGGTCAAGGCGGCAAGGCGGCCTGTGAGTTGCTGGACCTCCCTTTTATTTTGTGGCTGCTTCATTTCCAACACCGCCCTGCATTTGTCGGGGTTTGCCTCGATTCCTCGGTTTGTAAGCATGAACCCCAAGAATTTCCCAGCTGGTACTCCAAATGCGCATTTGGCTGGGTTCAGCCTGATCTTCCGAGCTCTTAATTGCTCGAAAGTTTCTCCGAGGTCAGCGATGTGCGCTGAAGTGCTTATTGACTTGACAATCATATCGTCAATGTAAACCTCCAGGTTTCTTCCGATCTGAGTCTGGAAGACTCGGTTCATCATTCTTTGATAAGTGGCCCCAGCATTTTTGAGGCCAAATGGCATAACATTATAACAGAAATTCCCTTTTTCCGAAATAAAAGCCGTCTTATCATGGTCATCCGGGTGAAGGGGAATTTGATTATACCCTGAGTACGCGTCCATAAATGAAAGCAACTGGAAGCCGGATGAGTTGTCCACTAGTTGGTCGATATTGGGCAAAGGGTAGGAATCCTTTGGGCAGACCTTGTTGAGGTCTGTGTAGTCGACACAAATTCTCCATTTTCCGCTTGGTTTCTTAACCATTACTACATTTGACAGCCAGGTGGTATACTGTATTTCGCGAATGAATCCAGCCTCCAAGAGCTCGTCCACATGTTCGTTTAGAGCCTGGCGTCTGTCTGCTCCAATCTTTCTTTTCTTTTGGGACACCGGCTTTGCTCCTGGATACATCGATAGCCTGTGGCAGCAAAAGGCTGGGTCAATCCCAGGAATCTCGGAGGCCTTCCAAGCAAATACGTCGGAATTGGTCTTTAGGAATTCTACGAGCTCGTCGTGAAACTCTAACTCCAGAGACTTTCCGACCTTGGTGTAGCCTTGGCCATCACCGCGGATCTCGACTTCTTGTAGTTCGCCCTCGGGTTGTGGTCGAGGCGATTGAAGCTCCTCTCGCATGTCGAGCTCGACTAGGTTGACCTCTCTGCTGGACGGTCTGAGGACTCGGTGGCTTGATCCTTCCCCCCTTGTCCGAGGAGAGGATGCCGGATCCCCATGGTGGGACCGAATTGTCTCATAATAGCACTCCCTTGACTCTCTTTGATCTCCAGGAATTGTGATTATTTCAAGGTTGTGTCCTGGCATTTTCATGAGTTGGTGCTTGGTGGATATCATCATGTCCCACTCGTGAATAGTGGGACGTCCAATGATTACGTTATAAGAGGAGGAGGTGTCCACTACCACAAACCGAACTCTCTCAGAACGGAAGGATTCCTTCGTCCCGAGGGTCAGTTTGAGGTCGATATAGCCTTTTGGTGGAGATGCGTATCCGTTGAAGCCCAGAAGCTCGGTGACGCATGGCTTTAGGTCCTTTTCGTCTAAATTCATCCTCTTGAAGGCGTCCCAGAGGAGTATATCTACACAGCTTCCGTGGTCAAGGAAGATCCTCCTGACTCGACAATTGACTAGCACGCCAGTGACCACTAATCCGTCAGTATGTCCTGGCACGACCTTTGCCAGCTCTGCCCTGGTGAAGTATATCGGAGGGGGTTCGGGTCCCTCGAAGTCTGGCTTAAAAGATGGCCGGTCTCTAATGGACATGACCTCTTTTAAGTATTTCCTTCGGGCGTTCGCCGAGTCTCCTCCGCCACCCAATCCTCCGCTGATCACGTTGCATTCAAATTCTGCTTCAGGGAAAGTCTCCATTCTGTCGTCGACTTCCTTGCCCTTGGCATTGCGGTCTGGCCTCTGGTCTCTTTTGTCTCCGCGCCTCGGACTTCGGCTTCGGCTTCGGCTTCGGCTTTTCTGTCTGGGTTTGTTGTTCTTCTTGCCTTGCGTACGAATTATGTACTGTTTTAACTTTCCTTCTCTGACGTGTTTCTCAATTGCGTCTCGAAGGTCCCAGCAGTCATCCGTGATGTGGCCGTTTTGGTCGTGGAAGGCGCAATATTTGCTCTTGTCCAATCCGCTTTTCGCCCTAAGGGGGCGAGGTCGGTCGACGTTTCTCATCTCGGTCTGGGCTACTTCTCGCCAGATCCTGGACCTGGGCACGTTTAATGGTGTGTATTCCTCAAACTTCGTTCTGGGAGAACGATCTTCCGTCTTCTTCTCACGACTGTCGTTCCCTTTTTTGGACCCTTTGTGGTCCCGATCTCTGCCGTTTTTCTTATTTGGGCTTCTTCTGGACGGGCTCCGCCCACGAGAGTCGACGAATGCCTGCTGCATATCCTCCACGTCAATGTATTTGTCGGACCTGCGACGGAATTCTTCAAGGTCATTGACCGGGTTCTTGTAAATTGACCTTGCGAGGGGGGAGTCGCCATCTAATCCAGAGATGATTAGATGAAGATGCACAGCTTCAGTGAGACCACGGACCTTCAGTGCTGCATCTTTGAACCTATCAAGGTATTTCCTTAATGATTCATTGTCTTTCTGCCGAATTCTTCCCAGCGCGTAGGCCGGCATGGGGTGCACCTTGCTGGTTGCGAAATTTAGGCGGAAAGTTCGCGCTAAATCTTCGAACGAGTCAATTGAGTTTTTGGGCAACCTGGTGATCCAGGTCATTGCTTGTCCCGTTAGAGTTGTTGCGAAAATTCTGGCCTTGATGGGTCCTGTAATCCCATTGAACAGCATTTCGGTTTTGAAAGCCTCTAAGTGGGCTTCTGGGTCCTGGCTCCCATCATAGGGAGGTATTCTGGTGGTTTTGAACCTTGGGGGGATGGCCAGGTTCATTAATCTCTCTGTAAACGGGCTATCATTAGCCTCATCGTCGTTCAAATAATTTTGGTTTTGGTTGTTGACGGCGATGTTCTGGCCTCCTACCTCTTGCTGATTGCCGAGGTGTTGAGACAGGGTTTCCAGGATGTTGACCTCAGGAGCGGACGTGTTATGAGGTTGGGAGGTTCCATTACCAGCAGCGGCGTTTCCACCCGAGTTTTGGTGCTGGTTCCCTCCGTCCTGAGGCTGCGGCCCGCTTCCGGTTCCCCTTTGAGCAGTCCGATTTCGTAGTTCGGCCTCCAGCGTGGCCATTCTCTCAGCATCTAGTCGTTGTTGTGTCAAGAATCGGTTTTCCATTTCCTGCATCCGCTGGAGGATTGCTCCCATCGCCATCGAAGTTACATTTGGTGGCTCGGGTTGACGATTCACAGTCGTCGTGGTTCCAACCGGTGGTCTAGGAGGTGGCCTCTGTGGTCCGACCTCTTCGACTTGTACTTCCACCAGAACCGGGTTAGCTGAGGCCTGGAGCTGCTCCAAACCAGACATTTGGGAAGGCCCCTGAGCGTTGCCCGACGTGGATCTTGCGTTGGTCATGGTATTATGGGAATCGAAATTTACCGAGTTCCCACAGACGGCGCCAATGTTAGGTCCGAGGTAGACCTTATTGCTATACCGGATGGTATGCGCTCAGAGATAATGTATATGCCCAACTTACTAGGCAATATGCCGAGGTCCCAATCACTGCGCACCAGCAATAGGCTTTATAACCAGGGGGTGTTGTGTGTGCACAATGAGTGGAATAAGCTAGGCGATTCAGAGGTGTGTACCTGAGATGTTTAGGTGCTTATTTATAGAGGTACCTGGCTCGGCTGCTGAGCTCCGTGGTTGAGATCGAGTCCGATTTGGTCGGCCTCAACGGGCAGATATGGGTCAGTTAGGATTTGGCCATATCCCTCATCCGAGATATTCTCGGAGGGCGGTTGGCTGAGGTCCATCCGTAACATATTTCATAATTTATCTCCAAAATTAATTACGATTTGGAGCCTAATATTAATATAATTAGGAGCCAGGCTTGTTCATCGATCTAGTTCACTACCACAGCAACACCAACAGGTTCTGCAGCACCCTGTCCCAGAGATTTGACAGGCTCAAGCTCTTGTTAATATTGGATCGAAGCAACAACAGGTTCTCTATGTTGTGTTCATTTGAGATTTGAGGTTCAACGGGTTAATGGCATGACACCCTCTTTTCTTCTTTTTCTTGCATTCCACTTGCATTTCCTCTTTTCTCTGGTCCATCGAGGACATGTGTGCTCTTTCTAAAAGCAAATTGCCCTTATCCTATGCACTTGTATTTTTCTTTTTTTCTTTAAATGGAAAATCAAGAAAGGAAAAGGAGAACAATTAATGAATAACTGAGTCACAAGTGGCCAACATTGATAATGGTCACGATAACAAAATGTAGAACCATGTTTTAATCACATAGCAATTCGCCAAACAATATAAAAGGGGATAAGAGAAATCGTAGGAAATTATTTGCTCGAAATCAAACAATAAATCAGTGCAGGTTTCAAATGCCATAATAACTTATCATGATTTCCCATAAAACATGAAAAATAAGAGAATTCATTCATAACATTAATTCAGTGCAGGATGGACAAGTACCCACTTTCGCCTATATAATTTTCGTTTTTAAGCAAACCAATTTAAAATGTTCACCATTCGACTCTAGCGACTATCAACTGAGTCTGCTCTCTAGAACTTACAGTAATGATTTTTATACTGTTCAATAAAAAGCATTTTTCTTATAAAGTTACATGTCGATAATAAAGAACTAACAACATTTGGGTCCTCATGCCTGATTACATTATCCAACCTATACAAAAATAAATAAATAAACAGTTAATTTTTCCATGGATCAATATCAGGCTAAGCATATGTGCATAGGACAATTATCAAATAACTTAAAATCAAAAGAAACCAATGTATTTTGAATCTATCTTGCATGCAATTTAGTATTGCTTTAAGATTATGCAATAACTGGATCATTGAAATTTAACTTCCTCAAAAGATTATAGAAAATTAGTAATAAACTAATCTTTAGCTTTCGCTGCTTTTCCTGCATTCGCATCAGCCAAACAATCCAAATGACTTCATTATACCTGATATTCAAATTAGAGAAGAAAATAAACTAAAAATCCTGTCTCAAATCTTATAGGCCCTTATTTCAATTAGTCAAGTATGTGAATATTATAAAAATTAGAAAAAATTACTGAAACTACAAAATCTGCTTTAAATCATAGAATATGGAGATAACTTCCTAGAAGAGACAAGAGTGAAATCTATTGAAGTGGAGAACAGACTAACACCAAACTTGCAGAAGTATCTATATTATAGTCCTTGATAAGCTGTTAGCATTCAGCCTTACCATGAGACACGAGCTTTGTAATGCTAATTGCACATTTAGTAATCTATATATAGCAGATTGGTTAGAATCCTTGCTTATCCAAAAGATAAAATCATCCTATGAAAGAAGTTAATTTCTGGCTAAATTTGGGTAAGACATACATACATTACAATCAGAACCCTAATGCTATGAAGACAAAAAAAAGGAATTCCTTTTGAGCAAACACCTACAATTTTAATCTGAATGTGTGAGCCCCTACATGAGATAGAGAAAAAGAAAAACATGACCAGCATGAGAAACACTAATTTAATCTTACACCTCCCTACAATGGTGGTTTTGCACGAGATCAGAATTCAGCAAACAATGGCCACATAATGAACACTTCAGCAAACAATGGCCACATAATGAACACACTTCAACTCAAATTACAAACAATCATTGATAAAGAAACAGGTAGTTTCATTTGAAAAATAAGACAAAGTCAATATCCTTTAGCTACTAATGAAAAGGCAGAAATACAGTAACTACTTTCAACTCCTCAAATCTCATCTGTTATTACTCAAATGAAACTTTACAAGTTGCAGAGCGCCTTGTGCGAAAGCATATATCTTTTATCATTTTGCGCTTTTCATGTGGATTTCTAATGAATCCACTGCTGATTGTCATTGACTGTAAAGATCCTGCATTCCGCAAGATATATCTTGCAAATCGCAACTCACCTTTCCAGCCTTCGTAATTTTTAAGACGGCATGTTTTAAGGTGTAATGAGATGGATTCAGGAACAAATTGTGGGTACGGCCAATCTCCTCCTACTACTGCTTCACCTTCTTCCTTTTCATCATAAGGATCATCAATATAACGCTGTTATCAGTAGACATAAAATAAAATTAATAAAAACATGTGAAGAAAAGATTAAAACAGAAATCATCCTTCAAGACTTAAACTTTACAAACCTGATTAATGACCAAAACTTGAAGCTTAGGGCAATGCTTGAGCACTTCTACAATCTCAAGCCAATCACTGATAAAATATAAATGGATGAGTTCAACATGGGTTAAATTGTGAAACATGGGAATAAGGTCTTTGAAATTGAAACTGCTGTCCATGTTGTCCAACTCAGACATCTGCAAGAGTTACAATAAGAGACAATCAGAAACCCATTTTCCACAAAAAAAAAAAAAAGGGGCGACCCAGTTCAAATACCCACTCCGTGAGTGTCTGGGGAAGGGAATACTCTAGGCAGTCTTTCCCCTACTTTTTACAGAGAAACTGATTCGAACCCGCGACCTGACACACCACGGCAAGCAAGCTTACCGCTGAGCCAAGCCGGCGCTTCTAAACCCATTTTCCACAAAACTGAAATTAAATGACATATAAATCACATTTTTTCAGTACCCATTCTATCCTCAGAAACTCTACATTACGAACTGATTCTAACGGAACATGAAGTCTGTTAATATAAGCTCTGACCAACTTGGGTAAGCATTTAAACTCTCCCACAGTTAGAGGGTCACCAAACTGCAACTCATCTTCTTCCAAATACTCAAGAACTGGACATCCAGAAAGAAGCTCCGCGAGACATCTACTTTTATAGAAAGCAACATCATACAAATGCAGGAATTTAAGTGAGGAAAGATGAACAGGAAAAAGAGCTTTCACTGTTAATTCCCTCAACTTGAGTACCACGAGGGTTCGGCTGCTGAGGATGGAAGATGGCAACCACTTCGATTCATACAACCAAGACGGTGGCAGAGAGATATCGAAGTGTTCAACTCCGCGTTCTGCTGCAGCGTTAATCCATACCTTGAGATTGGTAGGATCAGCTAGAAAAGAACAACACTTGAGGCGAAATGTTTGGATGGGTTGGTGCAAATCTCGCGAGTAGATAGCGACATATACTGACTGAACAAAGCGACAATAGATCTCTTTGCTTTGGTCGTAAGCATTATCGTCGAAGTCGAGAGTAGGGACTGAGCGCCAAAGTGGTCTCCACCTTTTAGAGAGAATACTTGTAGCAACACATAGTTTGGTTGGTAGAAAAGATAGAATATAACATAGCACTGCGTCCGGTAAAGTGCTTATCTTATCAGCCTTATTTCGAGTTTTCATAGCAAAAAAGGAAGAAAGCAATTTTATAAATAAGAGAATCTCACAAATGCTTCTCAAGTTGTGATTTCCACCATCTTAACAAAATCATCGAATATACCCTTCAACTTGTTAAGATCCTGCTCACCATCCCCGAGACTCCCCGTCTACCGTTTGCTGATAACAAGTTGGAGCTTGGTTTTCGAGGTTATCTGAAGAAGACGAAGAACCTGCCAATTTGAAAAATTAGGGATTTTTGGGTTTATTGTTGTAGCACTGTTTTTTCTTTTTTTTTTTTGGTACAATTGGTAGCGCTGCTTTAAACCAGGGAAAATTTGGGGCATTCTGAATCTAAACTTATAGTATTCATAAATTTTGCAAAGAAACATAAAACATCCCAAATATTTATATTAAACTCTGGTGTTGTTATCCTTAAAATTGTTTTATAAAATAGTTGGGAAAGAGTGTTGGTGCTTCATAGCAATTGGTAGCGCTGCTTTAAACCAGGGAAAATTTGGGGCATTCTGTTCTGGTGTTGTTATTCTTAAAATTGTTTTATAAAATAGTTGGGAAAGATTATACTTACTACCTTAATTTCTTACTACTTCTTATTATTAAGTCTTAACCGTTGATTTTCGTCAATCTAACGGTTATAGTTTATTAGAAATTAATAATTAATTAATAAGTATAATCCAATAAATTATAACTGCTAGATTGACGGAAATCAACGATTAAGATTTGGTAATAAGAAGTAGTAAGAAAAAATGGGTAGTAAGTATAACATTTTCCAAAATAGTGATGGAAACTTGTTTTCTATATATATATATATTTTTGAAGGTTAAAAATCAAAATAGAAAATAAAAATAATACTCTAAATTTGATTCTAAAAATTAAAAAAATAATTATAGTTTTCAAAATATTTGTTACAAAATAGGTTTTACCAAATAAATTTTTTAGTTCTTTTGTTCTGAAAACAATAAAAAAAAACTTTTTAAAAATAATAATAAACAGAGCCTTGATCTCTTTCACATATTGTATCACTTAAAATCTTTTAAATTTATATTTCTTATTTATGATTTGGATAGGTTATTCTTGTATCTATTTTCCTGTTTATTTTTGTTTATCACCTTTCAATATCATTATATCAAAATCTTAATAATAGAGATAAATAATGAAGGTAGACAAGGTTATGATATAATGACGTTGGAGTATGATAAATAAAAGTAGGGAAAAAAAATAAATAGAATAACATATCTTATTATATAATCAACAATAATAATCACTTATATTTCTTGTAATTATATATATATATATAGGAAGATTATACTTACAACTTATTTTCGTTAGAACCTCTAACAATCATATTTAACTATTGATTTGCATTAATCAACTAAACAATCTCAGTTAGACATCAAAATCAAGTTTAAATCAAATTTTGCCTATTTGTGAAATGGTCCCTAAACTTTGCCATATTTATACTTTGACCACAAATTTTTCTAATAATGACATTTGGGTCCTAATTGATTTGTTTGGCATTAATCATATCCTTATAAATATTAACATGTCAATTAGATGATTATTACTTTCATGTTTAGATTTCAGTTGCGATCACAGTTGGTATCATTACGTTTTATGTTGTTTTGAATTGTACACGTAATGAAAAAAAATAAGTTTACTCGTATTTTAAATAAAATGATGTGATTGTAATTTCGCTTAATATCATTATAACGCTAACAATACCGTATTTAATTCGCATTATTGATCTTTCTTCTTCATCTTAAAAAATGTTGAGCTCATTTCTTCGATAACGACTTAAATTTTTTTTTTCTTTTTTGAAGCTATACTTTCCTCTCTCAAAAATTGTGAATCTTGCATGATCTGTACCTAAAGACTCCTCTCAAGAAAGCATTTATATTCATGTTCGTGAGCATCATCCATCAAAAAGGAAAGTCATATTCGAGATATTCTCCTGTGCATAAACAGTAATTCGGTTTGTTGATCTAAACCTTCTCAACATCTCTCTCTCTCTCTCTCTCATGTTTTCACTTCTCAACGGCCATAGAAATAATCTCTCCAAATTTGGGGCATCTTAAACAATTTTCTTGGAACCAAAAGTTCAAAAATCTCATCTAGGGTATATTCCTAAAACTTAAATCTCTTGCTTTGATTCATCGATTTGAAGATTCATTCTAAAAAATCCAAATTCGTTAATTCATATAAGATTTTAATCCATATTGATTATCTTGAATCTTCGCATATGGCATAAATCTTTGGAGTTTGGTTTATGCTTAGTGTGATAGGGCATTGTAATTTCAAATATGTTTTTTCTGATAACTCTTAATATTGTATTGTGTGTTAAAATGATGTGTCTCTGTGTGCGAGAAATCTATCCTAGGTGTGTTGGGTCCAACCAAGATGGTTGGTGGCCTTGATACTTGGCTTCAGAGTGTTTTTCAAAGCCTGGAGCCTTAAGATTCCACTAGGGAGTGTGAGTTTTTGTGTGTGAGGAGTTAGTAAACTCCTCGGTTTACCCTGAGAAAATTCTTAGAGCTTAGAACAATTTAGGCATTAGGATAGTTTTGGGTATTTTGATTGATTGTGTGTGAGAAGTGTGTTTGTAGAACACTGTTTTGTGATCAATAAAATATCTGCATGTACTTCAGACCGGACGTAACATCCCATTGCACTAAGAGGTGTGAACCAAGATATATCATATATCTTTCTCTCTGACCTAATCTCGTAATTTTTCTAGATAGAGATTGAAAGTAACACTGGTTTATGGTTTTAAAGTGTTGTAGCAGGTTTTCCTATTTTGATTTTTATTGTATTACTATGTGTTGTAGCAGTTAAATTATTTTTTGATATATTCAAAGTTTGTAGCCGTGTATATACTGTGAAAAATTACTAAGATATGTTTTCTGTTGTTATATTTTATATAGCATTGTGAAATTCCAATGGGCATACAGGACCTGAAGTAAAATAGTAAAATTCTTAGATTTATGTGACTGATAACTGAATTGGAAATTGCGAAATAAATTGAGGATTGTCAATCTAGTTGATTGTCAATCTATTCATCCGTCCCCATATAAGAAGTAACTTGCTTAACACACCAATCTTTATTGCCACAACCATTACAAAAGCCACTTGCAAGAGACAAGAAAAACTTAATAGTTAAAGGTTTCAATTTTCTCAAGAATTCAAGCAAGGAGAAATTGAAAAATGCATTTATCATGTTACATGACAAATGAATAGTTATTATGTTATGAAAAAAAGAAGTTATATAATATTAAAGAAAATAAGAGGGCATATTATTCAATGAATTGGTCTAGTCTTTTTCTTAATATAACAATTATTTATTTGTCATGTAACATAACAAACGCATTTCCCGTAGAAATTCGGTGGTTTTATAGTTAGAAAATGAAACAAGTGGATATTTTGACATATTTCTAAGTGATCACGGAATATGGCTAGTTATTTGCTCAACAACATTAACTAATAATTTTTCCATTTTTCTTAGGGTTCATTTTTTCTGCAGTTACCACAGATAAGTTATCTACAGTAAGCTCAATACGACGTCGTTTTGGGACGGAAATCATGGTGCTTTTGTAATTTTAATTTATTTCAGGGAGGAAGGTTATAGTCACAACCTTTTTTTTTACAACCTCTTACAACCATATCTTATCACCGTTGATTTCCGTCAATCAACGGTTATCATTTTCTCAAATTAAACTCATTAATTAATTATTAATTTATAATAAATGATAACCGTTGATTGGCGGAAATCAACAGTGATAAAATATGGTTGTAAGAGGTTGTAAAAAAAAGGTTGTAACTATAACTTCCTCTATTTCAGGTTATAATAGTCTTTATATTTATAAATTTTTAAAATTTCAATACCAAAACGACTTCATTTTGAAAACAAATTTTTATATACACCGCCGCTTCTCACTCTCGGCTTCGTCTGGTGTATTATTTTGACTTTTTCTTGTTTGTCATTTTTTTCTTATGAGAAGTACTAGTGCATGTATGAATGAAACTTTCTTTGCTCTATATAATTATTTTCTTTGCTTAGTATCTATAGTGGGAGGCTTACAAGGCCTGTAGGTCATATCAGGCTTTCTTATTTTTTAAAAATAGGCCGGGTTTGGCTTACAAATAAAGTCTTTAATAGGCCAATAAACTGAATTTTTTTACGTAGGTTTGGGTCAGGAAGGCCAAAGCCCAACCTAACTCAGCCCATTTACACCCCCAGAAGACACTTATTTTATTGGACATAGTCCTTAAACCATGTTGTGCCACTTCTCAATCTGGTTTCTCTTCTCTCTCTCGTATCAATAATTATCAAATAACTTGAAATCAAAAGAAGCCATAGTATTCTGAATCTATATTTCGTGCACTTCAACATTGCTTTAAGATTTTGAAATTATTAGATCATTGAAATTTAACTTCCTCAAAAGATTATCGAAAATTAGTAATAGACTTATTTTCAGCTTTCACTGCTTTTCCTCCATTCGCATCGGCCAAACAATACAAATGACGTCATTATTCATTATACCTGATATTCGAATTAGAGAAGAACAAACAATTGTGTGGATAATAAAAAAATATTATATTTATCTTATGTTGTGTAAGATAAACAAGTTTTCTATACATAAAGTAGAGGTGACTCCCACATTTTTTCTCTCTCTCCTCTCACATGTTTGTCCCACTTATAAATTTATTTCAATAACATGATATAATCATATTCCTACAACATGAAAAAAATATAACCCACAAAAAAATTAGAAGAAATTACGGAATCTATAAAATCTTCTTTAAAGGAGATAACTTCCTAGAAGATAAGAGAGTCAAATTAGGACTTGGATCTAAGCCATTGAAGTTGAGAACAGACTAAGAACAAACTTGTACAAATAATTATTGTCCTTGATATGATGTTAGGATTCAGCCTTACTATGAGACTTCGGCTCTGTAATACTAATTGCAAATTTGGTGATCTGCATACAGCAGATTGGTTAGAATCCGTTGTTATTGAAAAAATAAAAATCATCGTATATAAGTTAATTTTTTGCCAGATACATGACAATAGGAACCTTAACGCTATAAAAAGTAAAAACACAAAAAAGATTCATTTTCTAGCAAAGAACTACATTCTTAATCTGTGTGAACCACAACGTAATCAATATCAACATCAACATTAACATCATTTTTATCCCAAATTAATTGGGGTCAGTGGTAGATGAACCCATATGAGAGATGTAAAATGGTTGAAAAAAATAAAAATAAAAATAAAATAAAATAATATAATAATAATATATATATATTATATATATATATATATATATATATATATATATAAAAGTGAAAAAGAAAGGGACAAGAAGAAGTGGGGGGAAATGAAGGGGAAAAATATTAAAAAGGGACCATCTGGAACATAGGAATAACTACGGGTGTAACCCTCCACCATACTTATAGCTTTTCTCCATTCCGTTTTAAGACATACCGTCTGCCAATCAACCACAACAGAAACTGTACTCAAAGTGGTACATAAATGTCTCCCATGGAGGATGAAGTATGTTGATATAGGGGTGTCCATAGTAGCAATGGTAGAGACCAAGGCACTAGTAGAGCTTCCCATGTATGTGCTCAAGGGGGAGTGTGTGTGGAAGTGGCTAAGGTAGCTCTCCATGGTCACAGCCGTAGAGGCTGAGTGGAGAAGAAGAGGAACCTCTCCCTCCATGTGTGAGGGTGATATTTAGAGAGGAGAGTCCTCTTTTGGGGAAGACCGCTGGTCCTCCCTCTGCTGTCCTAAGCCATATCTTGTCCCTTGACAAGACATGCTACTCCTGTCAATGTACAGGAGAGGCTGTGCAGGAAGGGGAATGTCCCAGTGGTGAGCCTCTATGGCTTGCCATGGGTGCCCTCTAGAATGTTCTAGAATGTGGGCTTTGAAAGGTTGGGCCCATCTGGTGGGCCTAGTGTATATTGTATCCAGAACAGGAGCCCCCCAGCTTGGTAGCTTGAAGGAGTCAAGGTGCCAAGATATATGGCAGCTTAGGCCGGATACCCGTAGTGTGTAGTGTTCTAAGCAGGATATAATGTAACCGATCGGTAATACGTCGACCTTCATTAGTTGTTTATTTGTTGTCGTCGAGTATGAATTGTCTGATTGGCGATGCTTGAATACTTCAAGAGAATCTTCTATTATGGCTTGCAATTGTGCTGAACTTTGCTGTCTTTGAAGATGCGTCTTGTTGTTGAGGAAGGTCTTCAAATGTTGTTGAAATTGCAATAATTTAATTGTAAGAATAAGTTGGCGAGCTCATGTTGAATAAAATAGCTGGAGATGTTGACAACTGGAGTAAGAATGTCTTGATGATTTCTTCAGAAATTTCCTTTCTTCAGCAATAAAATTCGTTGGTGATTATGCATGTATGATAAATATCGCCTATATGAATCCAGGCATCCTGGAATAAAGATGTCTTGACCATCTGATAATAAAATAATGTTGTAGATGAAAATTTCTAGGGAGAATAATTGTTCCAAGAGAGAGATGTGATGAAGATCCTGATGATAAATATATATGCTCCTTTCTTCAGAAATAAATCTCACTGGTGACGAATAATGTAGTAGACGAAAGCTTCACGAGAAGAGAATGTGTTCGCCGAGAGAAAGAGATTGAGAGTCTTCATAGATGATAAATATGTATATTCCTTTCTTTAACGACAAAGCACGACGATAAATAATGCCCAGTGACTTGGGTCTTTGATGTCTAGTTGTTCCAATTTAAATCCTGCAACAAATAGTATAGTAGTGTATGACGATAAAAATTTGCCTAGATGGGACGTTGGCCAGACGCCAGCCATCTAGGACTTTTGCCGAGGGGTAGCACATCTCGGACTTTATCTACCGAGGGTGAGAACCATCTCGGCCTTCATAGTGTACCGGGGGGTGAGAACCGTCCCGGCCTTCACAATCACCGGGGGTGAGAACCGTCCCGACCTTCATAATTACCGGGGGTGAGAACCGTCCCGGCCTTCATAGTATACCGGGGGTGAGAACCGTCCCGGCCTTCATAGATTGTTTAAGCAACTCATATGAAATTTATAATCATATGAAATTTATAAAGATGCGGTAGAAGAAAAACATATATATGCTTGAGAAGAGATGTTGTTGCCTGGTGTTTGAAAATAAAACCTGATAATGTGAGTATCGCCCGAAACTTTGGCATGTAAATGTTGGTTTGATAATTTGCAACTTGACCGCCTTGAGTGATTGTGCTACACATGTGAACTTTGAAATTCTTTGAAGCCGCCCAAATAACTCACAGTATTTGACTGTACTATTCCTTGGAAAAATCGAGTCTTCACGTAGATAGAAAGGTCACTTCAGGATATTTGATTGTGTTGTAAATTTATTTTTTTTGCCTCCGCACGAATTTCAATAGTAAACATTTGCATGCTTTTGTCTTCAAAGTTTGAATTCTCCGCTTTGTGTAATACTAAACTTCATGTGCTCCTTGGTAAGAATAGAAGCCTTATACTAAAACTTCACGTGCTTCAAGGTAGGATATTCGAGTCCAGCATGGCGAGAGATTCAAGTTCAACATGTAGGTGTCATTGGGCGCTTGGCATACCTTCGTTGATCGGATAACTTTCAGTTTATTGATGAAATTCTGACTTTCCTGTTGGGTGTGATGCAATATTGGCTTCCCTGTTGGGCGCGATGAAATGTGGTTTTCCTGTTGGGTGTGATGAAATCTTGGTCTCCATAATTAATTACCGAGCGTGAGAACCTTCACGGCCTTCATAAATAATTGCCAGACGAGAGAATCGCCTTCGTAAATAATTATCGGGCATGAGAGCCATCCCTTCACCATTTGAATATAAGCTTTGGAAGATGGCGGGTCCCACGAGGCTGAATATAATTCACTTTGGAATATAAGCTTTGAATATGATCTTCATGTGGCTTCATGTTGCTGCATCATACTGATAAAAAATTGCTTTGGAAGATGGCGGGTCCCACGGGGAGATGTTGATGGAGACTTTAGATTGACATGATCGATTGGATGGACAAACACAATTTAATGTGGCTCCCAATAAACCACAGTAATAACACATTAAGCAATGCCCGTCTTTAATATATATTATATATATATTGAAAGAAACAAGAAACGTAAGTTTATATATATATAAACTTCACGTAGTAAAAAGGAAACAAGAAACGTAAGTTTCATCAGAATGTTCACTTACGTCCTTATATGATATATATATATTATATATATATATATTATATATATATATTATATATATTCATATGACTTTGCAGGCCCATGGTGATGATGGGGAATTGACCTGTTGATTCAATTTGCTTTCCACGGATTTAAAGGATGCAACTTTCGGTGGCTTTACTTGGAAATCATTGAAAATTGCAGGTGGGCCCCGCAAGATATAACTTTAGTATCAAATTAACTTTGCTTTAGGACCTGTGTCCGTGAACTGCAACATTGACTTGCACTTTACAAAAGTAAGGAACTCAACTTTCTTTTGAATTCGTTGGCGGGCCCCACGATGGAAAGTTGATGACAACATTGAGTTTTCAAATTTATTTTGCCAACACTTCACGTGGGTTCCAGTAAGATTTAAGCTTTTTTGTTGATAAAAGTAGATAGTACGCATAGGTGTTAAGTATTCAATAGAAGAAGCAATAGGCATGCAGGCAAGCTTTCATAGGTGTCTGACATTCATTAAAGAAAATCGTACCTTATAAAATGTATTTCTTAAAGTATTTGAAAGTGGGCCCCATGAGAAAGTGGTTGCAGCTTTGAAGAATCTATTTCGCTTGGGAGGTAGGAGGCCCGTGGTCTGTGGTTGAGACTGAGTGTGAGAGTGAAAGTTCTCCTGCTGTCTGGTGAAAGAAATATTGAGGGTCGGAAGAACGAGAGCTGACCGGTGCAGTCATTGTGTGAGCTGCTTACAAGTGGTGCGTAACCGACAGTTGTAGGCGACAGGAGCGAGAGGCCAGAGCCAACTACTGGGCGGTCATTGGCGAGCTGCTTACTAGGTAGTGGAGCGACTGGTTTGCCCGGTTGGTATGAAGGATATGTGTGATCGCCAAACGTAAATTGTGAACGCCCAAGAGAGCATGTGAACGCCAATGGGTCTTGATGAGTTGGTGTCTAGATAACTTGATGGGCGAGGCAGATTTGTGGGCATGTGAAGGATATGTGCTGTTGGCTTTGTTGGCTTTGTTAAGATGGCTTACAGCCGGTTGCTATCTTCCTTGTCGATTGGATACTGGTCGGTTGGTCGTTATTTTCTTTTTGGCGATGGGACCTTCTTTGGGTTGTTGGCATGAGGGGTGGCGGCTTCTTTGGGCGATTGGGCTATTTTCGGGTTATCGGCTATGGGATCTTTGGGCGATCCTTCTATGGCTGAACTTCAGGCGGTTGCATGTTGGGCGTCTTGAAGGTCGGGTCTGGTTTCATGGCGATGGTGGATTTTGCTTTGGAAGTAATTGCGTGGTTGAAGGTAGAACATTATCTTCCTGAATGGTTCGTTATCTTTCTTGGGCGATTGCCACGCTCTTGGCGGTTGTTCTTTGGGCGTCCGGTTGGTTGAGTCTTCTTGGACCGATGTGCCTTAGTTGGGCGTTCCTTCTTTCTTCTTTGGCAGTGGGATGTTGGGTGTTGATCGATGACATTGGGCGGTGGGCCGGTAACAATGGGCGATGTTGCCGTTGAAGAACTGTGTGGAGTGTGGGGATGACTGGCGAGGGGTTGTGGACGGCGACTGGCATGGCTGGTGACCGGTTGAAGATTCTCTTGGCCGTACACTTCCTCAGCTTCTGGGTCAGCACTTTGTGGACCGATTGAAACTCGCGGTCACTCTGGTCGTGGGGTGTTAGGCGGGCTTCAATGGTGGCTGGCGGTTGGCTTCTTTTTTTTTTTTTTTTTTTTTCCGGCGTTGGTTGCCAACGATCAGGTGTGATCGACCGTAAGATGGCTTGCCCGAGCATGTAGATCGGTTGGTTGGTTGGCGAGTGCAGGTATGCGGCTACCGATTGGCGAGTGTCTCGTCTCAGCCAAAGAAATGGGAATGAGAGATGAGTTAGACAGAAGTTGTCAGTTGTTTGGTACCAGTTAGCGGCCGGTCTTCGTGAATGGTCTGAAATGACCAGGCGAGGACTGTCCGGGCTGTAGGCGACCATCTTGGGGCGATCATGGCACAGGCGTGATGGTGATGACTGGAGGAGGAGGCGGTCTGCTCAACCGAAGAATCCCTAGCTTTGCGTCGTGATTCTGGTACTTTAATTTAAAATCCTTGGGAAATTCTTGGCTGGAGTTCCCTCTAAAAAGAATAGCTACGTGGAATTGCCATTTGTGGACAAATGGTTGTGGTTTTCATGCCTTAGTTTGTCTTATTTGTGTAACTTTAGCAATATTGTTCTTGTACGTAAGGCGTCGACAACTTTCTACCAGTGGGGGCCCGCCTTGATGCATAAAGATCTCATGAATTTATTGTAATTGCGTTCTAGTAGTTTTCCTGTTCAGCGTGGGCCTATATGACGGCTACCGACAAAGTTTGATTGAAGAAGACACATCAAGGGTCTTCATATTCGGAGGTCTTTGAAGCAGAAAATCAACGGGTTTTGAAATCAATTCTCCTTCGCGCCTAGTTTTGAAGCTGCGCTTGGGAGCTTGAGCCCATCTTCGGGCTTCCTTGTCACCGAGGGGAGAGAGCATTGGCTTTGAGAGCTTGACGATGTTGTGCGGGCTTGAGACCGCATCTCCACCTTTTCTTTTGGGCGTGTGTTACCTTCTTTGGGCGGTGGGGCGCTAGTTGGGCGGTGGGGTTCTTGTCGCTAGTTTTTCGACCAGTGGAGTATATTTCTCAGGTGACTGATTGTGGACTCTGGGTTCTGGCATTCTGATTTTCTGGGACTTCCTGGATCCACTTTGATTTTCTTGTTGTGGATATGGGTTTGGGACCATTTGGTGAAGGCAAGTAGCAGGGTGTTCAGTAGTTGAATAGGCGAATGAGCAATTCTTCTAGTGAACCATTTCTCAGATGTTGAATGTGGGTGGTTTTCTCCGTCGTTTAGTAGCTTTAGTAGAGAAGAAGGAATCGGAGTTTACCGGTTCCCACAGACGGCGCCAATGTACTCAAAGTGGTACATAAATGTCTCCCATGGAGGGTGAAGTATGTTGATATAGGGGTGTCCATAGTAGTTATGGTAGAGACCAAGGCACTAGTAGAGCTTCCCATATATGTGCTCAAGAGGGAGTGTGTGTGGAAGTGGCTAAGGTAGCTCTCCATGGTCACAGCCGTAGAGGCTGAGTGGAGAAGAAGAGGTTCCTCTCCCTCCATGTGTGAGGGTGATATTTAGAGAGGAGAGTCCTCTTTTGGGGAAGACCGCTGGTCCTCCCTCTGCTGTCCTAAGCCATGTCTTGTCCCTTGACAAGACATGCTACTCCTATCAATGTACAGGAGAGGCTGTGCAAGAAGGGGAATGTCCCAGTGGTGAGCCTCTATGGCTTGCCATGGGTGCCCTCTAGAATGTTCTAGAATGTGGGCTTTGAAAGGTTGGGCCCATCTGGTGGGCCTAGTGTATATTGTATCCAGAACAGAAACAAAAAAAAAAAACATGACCAAATGTGAAACAAAAATTCAAATTTACATCTCCCCCGCATGATGGTTATAATTAAACAAACAATCGGCAGAGAATGGGTACACTTTCACTCAAATTACTAAATAATCATTGGTTAAGTTGCTGGTCGTTTACATAGTCAATATCCTTGCAGCTACTAATAAAAAGGCAGAAATTCAGTAACTCATTCAACTCCTAAAATCTCATCCTTTATCATTCAAACGAAAGTTTACAAGTTGCAGAGCGCCTTGTGCACAAGGATAAATCTTTTAACATTTTGAGCTTTTCATCTTGATTTGCGATGTTGAGAATTGTCATTGACTGTAAAAGTCTTGCATTTTGCAAGATAAATCTTACAAATCGAAACTCACCCTCGTAGCCTTGATAATGATAAAGACGACATGTTTTAAGGTGTAATGAGATGCATTCAGGAACAAATTGTGGGTACGGCCAATCTTCTTCGTATTCTTTGAATATATCTCTAAAACCCTGTCAGCAAAAGACATAAAATAAAATAAATACAAATATGTGAAGAAAAGATTAAAACAAAAATCATCCTTTAAAAAACGTAAAGAATCTTGGGATACACCACTCAAAAGCTAGCTCAAAGTCAAAGGGTGAGAGTGTCCAAGGTCTTATAAACTCCACATTAGTTGCACATACAACCAATGTGGGACTATATATCTCAACACGTCCCCTCACACGAGAGCCCATTGGGCTTGAAGAGTGGATGATGCAACAAGCCCAACCTACATGTGCTAAGAGAGTCCATGTAAAGAACCTTGGGATACACCACCCCAAAAACTAGCTCAAAGAGTGAGAGTGCCTGAGACCTTATAAACTCCACACATTACTTGCACATACAACAATATATATCTCAACAAAAAGTTGAACTTTACAAACCATATTAATGACCAAAATTTGAAGCTTTGGGCAACGGTTGAGCATTTCTACCACCTCAAGCCAATCACTTATAGAAGTAAAATAGGCTAGTTCAATATGGGTTAAATTGGGAAACATGGGAATATGGTCTTTGAAATTGAAACTGGGGTTCATATTGTCCAGCTCACACATCTGCAAGAGTTATAATTACAAACTATCAGAAACCCATTTTCCACAAAACTGAAATTAAATGACACATAAATAACATTTTCAGTACCCCCTCTATACTCAGAAACTCTACATTACGAACTGATTCTAACGGAACATGAAGTCTATGAATATATGCTCTGACCAACTCGGGTAAGCATTTAAACTCTCCCACACATAGAGAGTCATAAAAATCCAACTTATCTTCTTTCAAATACTCAAGAACTGGACATCCAGAAAGAAACTTCGCGAGATTTCTACTTTTTTTGAAAAGAATGCGGTACAAATGCAGGATTTTAAGTGAGGGAATAGGTTTCTTTGTTTTTGTTTTTGTAACAAAGGGCTTAGAGAGAGGTCTCCACCTCTTAGAGAGAACACTTGTAGAAACACATAATTTGGTTGGTATAAAAGACAGAATGTAACAAAGGGCTTCGTCAGGTAAAGTGCTAATCCTATCGACCATCTTTTGAAGTTTCATAACAAGAAAGGAAAGGAAGGAAGCAATTTTATAAATCAGAGAATCCCACAAACGCTGCCTCTTCAATAGCCGCTTCAACTTCTTCAAGACAATAACTCAGCGCCCATCGGTTTTCGAGGTTCTCTGAAGAAGACGAAGAACATAGCAATTTCAAAAAATAGGCCAATAGGGATTTCTCGATTTGTGGTAAGCCTAATTAAAATATGGAAGAACTTGACCGCCTTCGATTGTATCACTTAGCGGCTAGTGTCTCTTGAACTTATAAATCGACACTGTTCTAAACATAGTTTTGCAAGAGTAATCAAGTGCTATTTTTTATAAAAGAGAAAAAAAAAAAACTCAATGTTGACCATTGATTCACTTGTATCTAATGACATACATTATTAAAAAATGAGAGCCCTTAGATATAAGTGAGATCAAGGGACAAGATTGAGAGTGTAACTTACACTAGTGTGAAATGATCTTGATCCTATATATATATATAGTTTTTTAAAATTCTCATATTTATTTTTTAATTATTCTTATTTTAATATTTTTATAAATTTTATTATTTATCTTAATAATTTACCCTTACTGACAAATCATTCGGGGCATATTTTGTACAAAAGAAAAATCTTGTTCTTTCTTCAACAATTTCTGATCTCTAGTGGACCTCTCAGTAGGATTCGACTCCAGATGACGTTCAAGTATAGAATAAGGCTGATGATAGTATAAGACTTAATATAAATATTTTGGATATAAATATTTTTTAATAATGAATTTATATAATTCTACTAATTATATCATATGATATTAATTTTTATACAAAATTTACTGAAAAGAATGACTAAAATTTACTGATAAATATTAATTTTTATAAAAATAAAAATCTCCAATATTTTAAAAGATTATATATTGAAAATTATTTTTTATTTTAATATATTAATTCTTGATAATTGCATTGGTTAATACATTAATTCCTTAATTAGGAGGCCTAATCTTACCATCCTTGCGAGCTTATACTATACTAGATGTTCATACCAAACAATTAAATATGTCATAACATATAATATAAGCTTATAGCGTTATACTATCAGGCCTTATATATCACACCAAATAGGGCCTTAAGAAGAATCTATTTCTCTTTTTATTGCAGGCTCTCTGCCGCAACTAATTTTAACTATATATTATGACTCTACGAGTAATACATAGTTATAATGGTAAACTTATTTTCTCTCTCTCTCCTCACATCAGCCAACAATGTTTAATGAGAGAAAAAATAGTTTTATTACAGTAGTACATAGTTGTATTCGGTTGCTTCAAACATTTTATCCGCACAATAGTAGAAAAAACGCACCCATCGTTTAATCCCTCTTTTCAAAACCGTAAAAACAATTTTATATAATTATCAAATAGTATTTAGTTTTATTTTTAAATTTTTTATAATTTTTAAAAGTAGCTTTTATTCACTTGAGTTCTGTTAAAATTTATATTTCTTATTTATTATAAGGCTTTAATATTTCTACAGTTAATGCAGATAAGTTATTTACATTCATTCTCAAAGTAACATCATTTTAGGTTGAAAGATTAAAAAATTATAATGATAAAAACTATTATAATCTTGCAATAAATTATAACTACAAAAACACCTTAATTTTCGCTCCAAAACAACGTCGTTTTGGGCTCAACGTAGATAATTTATCTGCATTCACTATAAAAAATGAACCCTTATTATAATTAATAATAATATCACTTAACCCCCAAAGATAGATCATTTGGCAAGTAAATGCCCAAGAGATTAGTCTCATCCTTCCTCCGGTGACAGTTGTCCAATGCATCCTCTCCTTCAATGAGGAGCTAGCTTTAGGGCCTTGTTCCGAGAGTAGGTGGCTGGAGGAGGTCGAAGGGGATACCTCCATGTTACATGCCAAAAAAAATAATAAAAAAATAACGTCAGTTAAATTTCTTGTAATCTTATTTTTATATATATTTGTAATTTCATGTTTTTAATTATTTTTATCCTTATCATAAGTTTGTCATTTTATATCCTTATTAAAAATGACACTACTAGTATCATTTTTAACGAAACTACGTTGTTTTGGTGTGTAATTGTTAGTTTTTAAAATGACAAATACTTTTTCATTATTATATTCTAATCAATTAATATCATGATATAATTAAATATTAAAGAATAAATTAGAAATAATACCAAGGGTAGCTTAGTTGACAACTGAGTACCCAAGTGTTTATTTTAATTATGGGTTCAAACTTGGCCAAAGCAAATTCTTAGAATTATTTGGGGACAGAGAGAAATTGCCTCTCCCTCAAGGAGGGATTAGTGGGGATGTTCACGGTTTGAAACGGATCGATCTTGAAGCAAAAATTCAAATGATGGGCAAATTTTGTAAAGTCTCTTATCAAATATGGTCAAGTAGAAACTCATCTCAAATTTACTAGACACTCCAAAAAACCTCTCGTACCAAACAGCCCTTACTTTCAACGGGTTAATGGCATGACACCCTCTTTTCTTCTTTTTCTTGCACTCTACTTGCATTTCCTCTTTTCTCGGGTCCATCGAGGACATGTGTGCTCTTTCTACATGCCTATCCCCTTAGCCTTCTATTTTTTAGGAACCATGTTCTCTAATATGCTAAAAGCAATGGCCCTTATCCTATGCAGTTGTATTTTTTTTCTTTTATTTTTACAGGAAAATCAAGAAAGGAAACGGAGAACAATTAATGAATAACTGAGCCACAAGTGACCAACATTGATAATGGTCACGGTAACAAAATGTAGAACCATGTTTTAATCGCCTTGCAATGTGCCAATCAATATAAATGGGGAATTAGAGAAACGTTGGAAATTATTTGCTCAAAGTCAAACAATAAATTAGTGCAGGTTGCAAATGCCAGAATAACTTATCATGATTTCCGATGAAACATGAAAAATAAGAGAATTCATTCATAACATGAATTCAGTGCAGGATGGACAAGATCCCCCTTTCGCCTATATAATTTTCGTTTTTAAGCAAACCAATTTAAAATGTTCACCCTTCTAGTTATCAGAGTACAGAGATTTCTGCAACTTACTTAAAAGCGAATGACCAAACAAGTTAGGATGATTAGTAATAGCGACTATCAACTGAGTCTGCTCTATAGAACTTACAGTAACGATTTTTATCCTGTTAAATAAAAAGCGTTTTTCTTATAAAGTAACATGTCTATAATAAAGAGCTAACAACATTTGGGTCCTCATGCCTGATTACATTATCCAACCTATACAAAAAAAAAAAAAAAACAGTTGCTTTTTTCATGGATCAATATCTAGCTAAGCATATGTGCATAGGACAATTATCAAATAACTTAAAATCAAAACAAACAAAGGCATTTTGAATCTATCTTTCTTGCAATTTAGTATTGCTTTAAGATTATGCAATAACTAGATCATTGAAATTTAACTTCCTCAAATGATTATAGAAAATTAGTAATAAACTAATCTTTAGCTTTCACTGCTTTTCCTCCATTCGCATCAGCCAAACAATCCAAATGACTTCATTATACCTGATATTCAAATTAGAGAAGAAAATAAACTAAAAATCCTGTCTCATAGACCCAAACGCATAAGCTGCGTCACTTTCTTACTTCTCTGGACGCTTTTTCTCTAGCCCTAAGCTTCTCACAAGACAAGAACAACAATGTATGATGAGATCCATGACTTTGTCTGTGTTTGGTTTCAAATTTCCAATTCTCTATCTTGTTACTGTCTCTGCATATGTCGGTGGAGTGGTGTGAGGGAAGATGTTCAAATGGAGGAGTGGAGGAACAGAGTTAAAGCTATTTTCAAACTCCAGTTCCATGTCACTCAGGTAGCTTCTTCACATGATTCATTCATTGATTTATTACCTTTGCTTCATTTTTATAATGAAAATGATATTGATAATGGTATTTTTAGATGCTGCGCAATCTGGGAAAGACAGAGAGAGAGAGAGAATTCATAATATAGTGAAACATACATCTTCTTCTTTCCCATTTTTTCGAGCCAACCCTACCCGACTTGAGTCGGGTCGGGTTGAGTTGTATTTACTAACTCGTTTTTTTTTTCGAGCAAACCCTAATCAAGTTTTTTTTTTTTTCCGGGTTGCAAACAAGTTGAGCAGGGTTGAGCCGGGATGACCCGTTTTGCCGACCTTAATTTCAACTAGTCAACTATGTCAATATTATAAAAATTAGAAAAAATGACTGAAACTACAAAATCTGCTTTAAATCATAGAATATGGAGATAACTTCCTAGAAGATACAAGAGTGAAATTAGGACTTGGATCTAAGCTAATGAAGTGGAGAACAGACTAACAACAAACTTGCAGAAGTATCTATTTTAGTCCTTGATAAGCTGTTAGCATTCAGCCTTACCATGAGACTTGGGCTTTGTAATGCTAATTGCACATTTAGTAATCTATATATAGCAGATTGGTTAGAATCCTTGCTTATCGAAAAGATAAAATCATCCTATGAAAGTAGTTAATTTCTGGCCAAATTTGGGTCAGACATACATACATTACAATCAGAACCCTAATGCTATGAAGACAAAAGAAGGAATTCCTTTTGAGCAAACACCTACAATTTTAATCTGAAAGTGTGAGCCCTTGCATGAGATAGAGAAAAAGCAAAACATGACCAGCATGAGAAACACTAATTTAATCTTACACCTCCCTATCATGATGGTTTTGCAGAGATCAGAATTCAGCAAACAATGGCCACATAATGAACATTACCTCAAATTACAAACAATCATTGATAAAGAAACAGGTAGTTTCATTTGAAAAATAAGACAAAGTCAATATCCTTTAGCTACTAATAAAAAGGCAGAAATACAGTAACTACTTTCGACTCCTCAAATCTCATCTGTTATCATTCAAATGAAAGTTTACAAGTTGCAGAGCGCCTTGTGCGAAAGCATAAATCTTTTATCATCTTGCGCTTTTCATGTTGACTTTTGTAGAAGGCACTGCTGATTGTCATTGACTGTAAAAATCCTGCATTCTGCAAGATATATCTTGCAAATCGCAACTCACCTTTCCAGCCTTCGTAATCTTTAAGACGGAATGTTTTAAGGTGTAATGAGATGGATTCAGGAACAAATTGTGGGTACTGCCAATCTCCTCCTACTTCTTTCTCTTTTAATTCATAATGAAAATCATTAGGATCTTCGGTATAACGCTGTTATCAGGAGACATAACATAAAATTAATAAAAACATGTGAAGAAAAGATTAAAACAAAAATCATCCTTCAAGACTTAAACTTTACAAACCGGATTAATAACCAAAATTTGAAGCTTAGGGCAACGCTTGAGCACTTCTACTATCTCAAGCCAATCACTGATAAAACAACAATAGATGAGTTCAATATGGGTTAAATTGTGCAACAAGGGAAAAAGGTCTTTGAAACTGGGGTTCGTGTGCACCACCTCACACATCTGCAAGAGTTACAATAAGAGACAATCAGAAAACCATTTTCCACAAAACTGAAATTAAATGACATATAAATCACATTTTCAGTACCCCCTCTATTCTCAGAAACTCTACATTACGAACTGATTCTATCGGAACATGAAGTCTATGAATACATGCTCTGACCAACTTGGGTAAACATTTAAACTCTCCCACAGATAGAGTCTCATAAACACACAAATTCTTTTCCTCAAATTCCTCAAGAGCTGGACATCCAGAAAGAAGCTTCGCGAGATCTCTACTTTTTAGGGAAACAACATGATACAAATGCAGGATTTTAAGTGAGGGAAGATGAACTGGCAAAAGGGCTTTCACATTTAATTCCCTCAACTTGAGAACCACGAGGGTTCTGCTGCTGAGAATGGAAGATGGAAAATTCTTATTTATATCAAAATACCGTGAGAGAGAGAGATCGAAGTGCTCAACTCCGCGTTCTGCTGCAGCATTAATCCATACCTTGAGATTGATAAGATCAGCCAGATAAGTACCACACCTGAGGCGAAATGTTTGGATGGGTTGGTGCAAATCTCGCGAGAAGATAGCTATATATACTGACTGAACAAAGCGATAATAGATCTCTTTGCTTTGGTCGTAAGCATTATCGTCGAAGTCGAGAGTAGGGACTGAGCGCCAAAGTGGTCTCCACCTTTTAGAGAGAATACTTGTAGCAACACATAGTTTGGTTGGTAGAAAAGACAGAATATAACATAGCATTGCGTCCGGTAAAGCGCTAATCCTATCAGCCTTATTTCGAGTTTTCATAGTAAACAAGGAAGAAAGCAATTTTATAAATAAGAGAATCTCACAAACGCTTCTCAAGTTGTGATTTCCACCATCTTAACAAAATCATCGAATGGACACTTCAACTTGTTAAGATCCTGCTCACCATCCCCGAGACTCACCGTCCATCGTTTGCTGATAACAAGTTGGAGGTCGGTTTTCGATGTTCTCTGAAGAAGACGAAGAACCTACCAATTTGAATAAGGGTTTATCATCCGTAAAAAATTACGCACGCACCATTTTGTGGACAGTTGTAAAAAAAAAAATTGGTAAAATGAATTTTTATAACATATCAGAATCTATAAAATAACTTTTATAAAACTTTTTGAAAAAATTAGGGATTTTTGGATTTATTGTAGCACTGTTTTTTGTTGTTGTTACAATTGGTACGCGCTGCTTTTTTTTACTACACTTTCAGGGGCTAACTATGATGTACTGATATTGACATAGGACACGAGATATGACACGCCACGTTAATTCTAAAAAATATCATATTTCGACACGTTGTGACATGTTTTGATATTAAATAAAAAATTTAATATATATATAATATAATTTATATTTAATACATATAAGAGTCCATAATAAGTCATATAACCAATCAAATTTTTGAAATTTTATAACATAAATGTAAATAAATATAATTTTTCCTACTTTGTTAATTTTTCATTTCAAATCTCACAATAGAAAAAAATTAATTTATAAATTATTATTTTTTATATGGGGAAGGATATTGTAACAACCAAGTTACGTTAGTACCAATATTATTACCAATCAATCTCACCGTTAGATCGATTATATTGATCCAACGGTTATATTTATTTTCATATTTATATGGTTATGATTCCCCATATTTAAAGTGAAAATATTAAATATGAGAAATCATACCTTATAAAGGGGAAAATGAATATAAAATATTAAATTTGGGAAATCATGACCATATAAAGATGGAAATAAATATAACCGTTGGATTAAATAATCGATCTAACGGTGAGATTGATTGGTAATAACATTGGTAGTAACACAACTTGGTTGTTACAATATCCTTCCCCTTTTTATATTTAGTTAATAAAATAAAATTAAGATTTAAAAAAAAAACGTGTCCGAACGTTGACCGCGTGTCCGAGCGTTGACCGTGCGACCGAAAAAGGACTTCGCGTGTCGAAAAGACGTATCGGAGAGTTGACCACGTGTCCGACACACAAATTTTCAAAATTTGCGCGAGTACGTGCTTACTTAGGGGCTAAAGCCCCGAGACACAAAAAAAAAAAAACTAACACATGGAGTCCATGGCCAGCAATGGCCCAATCCCCAAAGGGGGTGTTGGATTAAACTTTATTTAATTAAAGAAAATAGAAAATGAAGAGTTTTGTGGTGAAGGGATATGTCCTTAGGAATTTGTTAATGGACAATTATTATGCTTAGAGTTTGATGAAGAGTTGTGTCTTTTAGTTATGAAGAGTTGTGTTGTTTGGAGTCTTTAAGCTTTTGTATTTCGGCCTATAAATAGGTCCTTTGTATTTCATATCAAATATAGCCAGAGAAAAAGAATATTAAGGCTTGAAAGATACAGTAATTCAAAGAGGTATATTCAGAGAATTGTTTGTGTGTTTGAGTGTTTGTGAGAAACACCATTAGAGGACCTGTGAATTACAAATTGGTATCAGAGCTTGAGCCAATGGAAAATATGAGTAATAGTCTGCCAGTGCCCCGCCTGACAAAGGTGAACTATGAAAACTGGAGCATCCAAATGAAGGCCCTTCTACGAGCCTATGACAGTTGGGGGTTGGTGCAAAATGGGTTCGTAGTACCTGATACAACAGAAGGATATTCAACAAATCAACTCAAGCAATTGAGTGCGTCGAGATCAAAGTATGCAGCGGCACTATTTATGATGTTTCAAGCCGTTGAAGAAAGCGGTGGTCTTGAAAAGATTGGAGGTGCGACGACGACAAAGGAAGCTTGGGATATATTGGAGACAGCTTACAAAGGCGCGGACAGTGTGAAGCAGGTCCTACTTCAAACTCTAAGAGGAGAGTTGGAGGGGATGAAGATGAAGGAAACCGAAGGAGTGTCGGACTTCATCACCCGGGTTCAAACCGTGGTGAACCAGTTGAAACGAAATGGAGAGGTGTTGACCGACTCCAGAGTCGTTGAAAAAATTCTAAGGTCGTTGACAGACGACTTCGAGAACGTGGTATGTGCAATTGAAGAGTCTAAGGACTTGGCTACGCTCTTTGTTGAAGAGCTAGCAGGTTCTCTTGAGGCGCATGAACAGCGCAAAAAAAAGAAGGAAGAGACACTGGAGCAAGTACTTCAGTCAAAAGCAAATATCAAGGATGAAAAGACACTCTACTCTCAGAATGTCCGAGGTAGAGGTCGTAGACGAGGAAATGGCCGTGGTGGTAGAGGTCGTGGTCAAGAAGGTCAGAGTGAGGAGGAAGAACAGTCAAGCCAACAGAACTGGCGTGGAAGAGGAAGTCAGTCGTATTACTCCAACGTTGAGTGCTACAAGTGTGGCAAGTATGGTCACTTTGCAAAAGATTGCTACTCGGATAAATGTTACAATTGTGGTAAGATCGGACATTTCGCAAGAGATTGCCGAGATGAGAAAGAGGTGGAAGAGACAACAAATCTAGCCACGAAAGATGAGGCGAAAGAAGGTATTCTCATGATGGCACACAATGAAGGCAACACCGACAATGACATGGTGTGGTACCTCGACACGGGTGCAAGTAACCATATGTGCGGGCATGAGCACTTATTCAAAGAGATGCGAAAGGTGGAAACTGGACATGTGTCGTTTGGAGATGCGTCAAAGGTTGAGGTCAAAGGCCAAGGTACGATTTGTTTCTTACAAAAGGATGGCTTAGTTGGGTCAATCCAAGATGTGTATTACGTTCCAGACCTCGAGAGCAACATTTTGAGTATAGGTTAACTCATGGAGAAAGGTTATTCAGTACTTATGAAAGACCAATTTTTACAATTGAAAGATAAGCAAGGGCGTTTGGTTGCTCGAGTTGAAATGGGGAGAAATCGCATGTATAAGCTGAATTTGAGAAGCATGCAAGAAAAATGTTTGCAGGAAGATGTAGAAGACAAGGCGTCACTGTGTTTGCAGGTAAACGTAAAGACAAGGCGTCGCTGTGGCAAACTGCCATGGACGAGGAGATTAAAGCAATTGACCGCAGCAACACATGGGAGTTAGCGGAATTGCCGAAAGAAAGTCAGACCATTGGTGTGAAGTGGCTGTTCAAGAGAAAGATGAAAGCTCAAGGTGAGATAGAATGGTACAAGGCGCGACTTGTTGCAAAAGGATACAAGCAAAAGACGAGAAGTCTTGATGTTTCAACTCCGATGGAACCAGGTTCAAAACTCTCTAAGTTTGATGGAGGAGACCGTGTTGATGCAAGCAAGTACAGAAGTTTGGTGGGAAGCCTATGTTATCTCACATGCACGAGGCCGGATATCTCGTTGAGTGTCGGCATACTAAGTCGGTTCATGGAGGAGCCGAGATACACACATTGGAAGGCGGTAAAGAGAATTCTGAGGTATGTTCAAGGTACAGTTTCACACGGGTTACACTACTCGAGCTCGGCAAAATACAAGTTGATTGGATATTCTGACAGTGATTGGTGTGGAGACGTAGATGATCGAAAGAGCACGGCTGGTTATGTGTTTTTCATGGGCAACACGGCATTCACCTGGATTTCGAAGAAGCAACCTATTGTGACACTGTCGACATGTGAAGCTGAATATGTAGCTGCATCTTGGTGTGTTCGTCATGCAATGTGGCTCAGGAATTGGCTAAGCAAGTTGGAGGAAAAACAAGTCGGCCAAACTGTGATCCGAATTGACAATAAGTCGGCTATAGAGCTAGCCAAGAACCCGGTAAATCATGAAAGAAGCAAGCATATTGACGTCCGATTTCATTTCATCCGAGATCAAGTCAAAGAAGGAAAGGTGGAGCTCACTCATGTTGCAAGCCGAGATCAAGTTGGAGATATTTTCACAAAGCCTCTGCCGACGTTGTTGTTTGAGAATTGCAAGAAGAAGATGGGAATGAAGGACGGTAGAGATATTAAAGTTTAAGGGGGAGTTTTTTGGTTTAAACTTTATTTAATTAAAGAAAATAGAAAATGAAGAGTTTTGTGGTGAAGGGATATGTCCTTAGGAATTTGTTAATGGACAATTATTATGCTTAGAGTTTGGTGAAGAGTTGTGTCTTTTAGTTATGAAGAGTTGTGTCTTTTAGTTATGAAGAGTTGTGTTGTTTGGAGTCTTTAAGCTTTTGTATTTTGGCCTATAAATAGGTCCTTTGTATTTCATATCAAATATAGCCAGAGAAAAAGAATATTAAGGCTTGAAAGATACAGTAATTCAAAGAGGTATATTCAGAGACTTGTTTGTGTGTTTGAGTGTTTGTGAGAAACACCATTAGAGGACCTGTGAATTACAGGGGGGTCCTTATAGAGAATCAAGTTCTCCTCTCGTGGTAAGCTGACTTTCGCTAACATATCCACACATCTGTTTCTTCCTTTGGCAATATGATTGAATTTAATATGTCACTCCTCTTTTCTCCACTCTTTGATGCAATTAACTATGTGAAGGTACCTTCACTATCGTTCTTGTTAATGGCCTCTATGGCTACAGCCGAGTTTCTTTCCACAATTAGCTGCTTAGCTCCTTCCTCCCAAGCTACCTGCAACTCTTTGTTGATAGCCCATAACTCAGCAACCAAAGGGGAACAACTCCATATCCGATAAGAAAAACCCAACACCCACAAACCATTTTCCTTCCTAATTAGGCCACCACATGAAGCTTTCCTCTGATTGTTCTTTACTGCTCCATCGACATTCAACTTCCACCACCCAGTGGGCGGGTGACACCAATTCTCACTGGCTGTGTTCATGGCTGCACTGGTAGGGCGCGAGTTGTTGTCTAGAGCTAAAATGATATCACTAATATACCTTGAGATAATGAGGATTGGGTTATGAGGCCGGCTGTCCTAAGGATTGTGTATCTCCTGGTTTCTCCAATACCATATATGCCAGATTATTGTCATGAAAACATCTAACCATCTGAAGTTGGTTATGCTGTTCCACTCCCCATTTATGTTCTTCAACAGCCACTCGTCCAACCCTAAAGTGAGGAACTCATCAGGAATCAACTTGTTAAACCATTCCTTCCAAACCTGATTTGCAGCCAGGCAATCTCTCAAAACATGTAGAGTATCTTCTATCTTGTTAGGACACTTGTGGCAAAGAGCATCACCTCCCCACCTCGATGTTACAATATCTTTCCCCATTGATGAGAGCAAGGAGGGTGTTAATAGAAAATTGAATTGTGGAGAAGCATATTGGAATACAAAGGATTCATACTAAATCGAAGCAAGACTGAGTATATGAAGTGTGAGTTTTCTCTGGTACGAGATGGGGATCAAGAGCCCGTGCATTTAAGTGGTCAAGAGATACCAAAAAAGATGCTTTTAAATACTTGGGCTCCACTTTACAAAAAGGTGGAAAGATTGATGAGGATGTAAATCACAGAATCAGAGCAGGGTGGATGAAATGGCGCAGTGCATCTGGGTTTTTGTGTGACTGCAAAATCCCCTTAAGTTAAAAGAGGAAAATTCTACAAAACGGCAGTAAGACCGGTAATGCTATATAGAGCGGAATGCTGGACAGCACATAAGCAACATGAGCATAAGATGGGAGTATCAGAGATGAGGATGTTAAGGTGGACGTGTGGTTACACAAGGATGGATAAGATAAGAAATGAAGATATTCGACGAAAGGTCGGAGTAGTACCGGCAGCCGAGAAGATGAGAGAACATAGATTGAGGTGGTTTGGGCACGTGATGAGAAGGCCCCTAGATGCTCCTGTAAGAACAGAAGTTTGTTACCAAGAGCTCAACACAAAAAAAGACAGAGGTCGGCCGAAAGTTACTTGGGGAGGTAGTAAAACAAGATTTAATGGAGAGGGATATAGATTGACGGACGGTATGTCTTAAAACGGAATGGAGAAAATCTATAAGTATGGTGGAGGGTTAGACCTATTGTTATTCCTATATTTCAGATGGTCCCTTTTTAGTAATTTTCCCCTTCATTTCCCCTACTTCTTCTTGTTCCTTTTTTTTTTACTTCTATTTATTTATATATACATATATATATATATTATTTATTTTTTATTTATTTATTTATTTTTTATTTTTTTCAACCGTTTTATATCTTTCATGTGGGTTCATCTACCACCGATCCCAATTAATTTGGGATAAAGGTGATGTTGATGTTGAATATTTAAAATACTATTATTATTTCTATATACCAATATCAAATTGAGAATGTGCGCGCGGAAAAATTATCAAAGAACTTAAAACAACAGTCTTCAGTTCATTTTTCTATCCTTCAATATTTCTTAAAGATTATGTATGTAATAATTAGATCACAGAAATTTAACTTGCTCAAAAGATTACGTAAAATTAGTAATCAAGATGCAGAAAATAAAAATAAAGAAATTGCTAAATCACAGCAAAAGTTGGAAGTTTAATTTTTTTTTAAATGAAATCCAAAAGAATGCAGCTAAGACAATTGCAATGATTTGGTATATGGTAACTATACTATCTCGGATATTAAAAATGGGATAAATAAGAATCGTGTCATGCAACACTATAAATAAGATAAAAATCATTGAATAGTGCATTAGTGCCTCTTCAATTTTTTATTATTATTTAATTTGTCATTTCTTTTGTAATATGACGAATCGAAAGCCCATTAAAAATGCACTGAAATCATGGTTCTATTAATTGGAATGTCGTATTAGCTGAACCCAAATTCTGCACTTCTAAAAGTTGAACACAAGCCCAAAAAATGCAAAGCACAAAAAAATAAAAATAAAAAAAGAAGCAAGACTACAAATAAGGCCTGCACTAAAACAAGTAACATCGCAGGAATACATATATCAGGAAATTTACATGCAAAAACATAAAAATGTAAACACAATTCATTCTCTGATGATGCTCCTAGCACAAGCTCTCTGTGCATCAAGAAAAAAAAAAAAAACACATTGAAGAAGAAAAATCAAATATAATAAGTAATGAAAAGGTCCTCTTATAGAGTACTTCCTTTTTCTTCATGAGCTTTCTCTGCTTATCCTCTATTATCACCCAACAATCTAAATGATTTCATCATACCTATAATTCAAATAAGAAAGGAAGAAACGAACCCTCCTCCCTCAAATCTCATTGGCCAAGCATGATGATCTTTAAAAAAAATAGAGAATCAATAGTGCTAATTCCATGGATCAACATCAAGTTAAGCATATTTGCGTAGGATAATTATCAAATAACTTAGTGGGGAAATGGTTGGAAAGTGATACCTGGTAGGAAAATGTAAAAAAAGTTGTTTGGTAGGAAAAAAATTTACAGGGGAAATTAGGTTACTTTTGTAAAGTCTATGTTTGGCTTTTGGTAAAATATAGATGGGGAAAAAATGTGCTATGACGAAAATACCCTTGTTTTTAATTAATCAAATGCACATAAATTTTTGTTTGGATAAATATACATGACATAAAAAAAGGGAAAATCTGAGACCATATTCTGCATGGCATCCGGACCATGTTATGCTATATTATGATACAATTATAATTACATTGCAAAGCCAGCTAACTTCCAAAATAAATGAATAATGTCCTAAACAATCTGCAAATGGATTTCCTACGAGATTGTCCTTTTGCGTGCAAACAAAGGGTGTGCTCATCATTTTGTTAGTATGCACTGTGAGGAAATATGTAGCTTTTCAACAATACCACATAGAAAATGGGCAACTTTGGCCGGCTATATCATAGGAAATAGATATGCAAATAGGTTTGGTAGGATTTAGATTTAGGTAGGTAACTAAAGAATCTCCTTGAACCAAACATAGGTATCTTATATTCCCACTTTTCATTTATCTATCAATCTCAACAAAATGCTTCAACCAAACACCCCTAGGTAGTGTTTGGTAGAGGTCTTTTTAGATGATACCTAGGCATCAGATATGGGTATTTTCTGTTATCAACGTTTGGTTCAAGATATTACAAAATTTTGATAGGAAACGTATTTCACCAGCCTTTGCCATTTGTTTGTAAAAAGGAACGAAAATTATTGTTAAATAAAACCAATGTAGTATTATAAGTTAACCGGCTAAATGGATAAAAAACAAGGAAAATCTGACCATAATACCCTCTTCTGAGCGAATGATGCGCACCGTTATTTTGTTGTTTTTAGAAGCGAATAATACATGTATTTCGTGAAGTGAACAGAACCAACACTGAGGGACAAACTGCGAGAGTGAAGACCGGTGCTGTCACAGCTGCATATAAGCCAGCAGTTATTCAGTTTTTTTAATATGGGATATAATTTTCTCATGTTGTGACTCAAATAGTGGTGGGTCCCATATTTATTAAAAAAAAGAAAAAAAATTATACGCAAATCGAAGAGATATAATGCTTTAGGAGTCAATTATCATATAATATGAGAAAATATTTTCCCTTTTAATAATTGGCATAACTGTTGCGGTCACAGCTGCATTTCAATTATCACAAGCTCTTTTTTTTTTTTTTAATTGCGAGATACTCAAGATCGAGAGAATATGAAATCTGATTCTCATTGAGTGTGTTATTCAGTTTATAAACAAGTATAAATAACAAGAGAAAATGATGAGTTGGCAAATTAACAGTTAACTGACTGTATAATGAGCTCTAGCTGTTAACTAATTCTCTAACTATAGTTAATTACCAAGCTAGTAATATTTATTTTGTAAAAGGACTGTGATTATTGAGCTGATGCCTAATGTCTTCTGATGAAAACTTCCTTTTAGGATGCACATAGAAGTTTGCCATTAATTTAGGCCCGTGAGTGCAGAAAGATATAGTGTACATTCTGCAGGCTCTTCCAATCCTTTTCCACTTTAGCATAATATATCAGTACAAAAGTTTAGAAGCAACTTATTCAAACATCATTCGTCTGTGTCACGGCTATAATAGATGATTGAACTTTTTTCTTCTTCTTTTTTTCCCTCTGCAAATTATGTTTCAAATTCCCATTCCTCTGATCTCCATTCCCAGAATCAGTCTTGATGACCCAAGGTGAGATATGTTAAAGTAAATGCTAAAATTAAAGTGGAATTTGGATGATGCATGCCGGAGACATGCATGCCGACTAGACAAAGGAGAGACAGAGATTTGGAAATTATCGACGTTGGTAGAAGACGTGTTGCGACAGACTTAATACGAAATGGTTATTTTCAAAAAATTTATAGGGTTATTTTTGTTAGAAATCGAATTTTAACTTTGCTAAATCGTCTTTGCCGTCATACTAGAAGAATGAAGAACTCATCAATTGTCCAAACAATTTGTCCACCGCCAATCTAGAATAATGTGGAAGTGTGTATTAACCGTCAATCAAATGGACAAGAAAGTGGAAACCAAAGTTGCAAATGTCGGTAACAAAATACTCGGTTGCTAAGCTATATATATTAGTAGGTATTGAAAGTAGAATTATGTGAATTGTGTGGTTTTTAAGAGTCAGAGAAAAAAAAAGTACAAAAGCACTAAGAAAAATAGGAAGAAAATGTCGTAGCACTTGGAAACAAAGAGCGTGTGTGTTGTATTTTTCCTTTAGCCAAAATTCAATACAAAGAGATTTTTTTCATCTATTATTCCTTTTATTTTCTCTAAATTTCCAACAAGTGGTATCAGAGCCACGTTCGATCAAAGATGGCGGAGATGATGCAACCACAGATTCCAAAGTTGTCAAAGAGTAATTATGGAAATTGGAGCATTCAGATGAAGACGTTGCTAGGTTCCCAAGATATATGGGACCTTGTTAAGGATGGATACATGGAGCCCGCCAATGCAGCTGCAGAAGCAGTTTTATCAGATGCCCAGAGAAAGACGCTTAAAGATTCACGAAAGAAGGACAAAAAGGCTCTTTTCTTAATTTTTCAAGGTGTTGATGAATCAACCTTTGAGAAAATATCTGATGCAAAATCATCCAAGGAAGCATGGGAGATTTTACAGAAGTCTTGCCAAGGAGTTGACAAAGCTAAAAAGGTACGACTCCAATCACTTAGAGCTGAATTTGAAAACTTAAAAATGCAGAATGCAGAGCCAGTTACAGATTATTCCTCACGAGTGCAAAAGGTGGCCAAAGAGATGAAAAGAAATGGAGAGACTTTAGATGATGTCAGAGTAATGGAGAAAATTCTACGATCACTAACAAGAAAGATCGATTATATTGTCACTGCCATTGAAGAAGCCAAAGACTTGTCAGTTATATCAATTGATGAGCATGGGTTCTCTTCAAGCTCACGAGCAAAGAATGAATCTTAATGAAGGTTCTAGCAAATTGGAGCAAGCTTTGCAAAGCAAGTTATCTCTTGATGCTAATCAAGCCAGTAGCAGTAGCTATGGACGTGGCAGAGGAAATCGTGGTGGATATAGAGGAGGTTTCAACACCCGAGGTGGATATAGCCAAACAAATAAAAGATTTCAGACTGATGCTGTAGCATATGGACGTGATCAAGGAGCATATAATAATCGTGGTCGAGGTCGTGGTTTCGTGACCCGAGGAGGAGGAAGATTTCAACAAAGAGGTGATAAATCTCACTTGCAGTGTTATAATTGCAACAGATATGGTCATCTCAGCTATGAGTGTAGAGATGCTGCCAGAGTTGCGGAGAGAAATCATTATACTACAACTGAAGAGAAAGATGATGAACTGACCATGTTGTTCACTTACAAAGGCGAGGAAGATAGTGGGAAAGATGTTTGGTACCTTGATACTGGAGCTAGTAATCACATGTATGGCAAAAAGGAGTTATTCACAAAGCTGAATGAGGAAGTCCAAGGAGAAGTTACGTTTGGTGATCTATCGAAGATTCCAGTTAAAGGCAAAGGTAAGATTATGATATTCACAAAGAATAGAGATAGAAAATACATTTCAGATGTCTATTACATACCATCTTTGAAAAGCAATCTCCTCAGTCTTGGTCAGCTTTTAGAAAAAGGATATGATATTCATTTGAAGAATAATTCTCTCATTATGAGAAATCAGAAAGGAGAATTGATTGCAAAAGTTGATATGACAAGAAATCGTCTATTCAAGCTAAACATCCGGACAAGTGCAATAAAGTGCATGAAGACCATCATAGAAGATAGTTCGTGGTTATGGCATCTCAGATTTGGTCATCTTGGATTCACTGGCCTGAAGCTGTTATCAAAAGCAAAGATGGTAAATGGATTACCAATGATAAATCATCTTGATCAGCTGTGTGAAGGATGCATGAGAGGAAAGCAACATAGACAAAGCTTTGAAGTTGGCAAATCATGGAGAGCAAAAAGACCATTGTAGTTAGTTCACTCAGATATAGCTGGTCCATTTGATATTCCATCTCTTGGAGGAAACATGTATTATATTACCTTTATTGATGAGTTTAGTAGAAAAGCCTGGGTATATATTCTTAAAGAAAAAGCAGAAGCTCTTAACAAATTCAAAGAATTCAAAGCAATGGCAGAAAAGCAAAGTGGTCAGTATCTGAAGACACTTAGAACAGATAGAGGGGGTGAATACACTTCCAAATTATTTGAAGAATTTTGTAGGCAACATGGAATAATTCATCAATTGACAGCAACCTACACACCACAACAAAATGGTATAGCAGAAAGAAAGAACCGTACAATTCTTGATATGACAAGGAGCATGCTCAAAGAAAAGCATCTGCCAAGAACACTCTGGGCCGAAGCTGTCCAATGTGCTGCATATCTATTGAATCGATGTCCAACAAAGAGTGTCAAGTTCAGAACACCAAATGAAGCATGGAGTGGTAGAAAGCCAGAGGTAAGCTATCTAAGAATTTTTGGTTGCATTGCATATGCCCATATTCCATATCAGAAGAGAAAGAAGTTAGATGATAAAGGAGAAAAGTGTATCTTTACTGGCTACGAGCATAGGAGTAAAGCTTATAGATTATACAATCCCTTGACAAAAAAGGTAATCATCTCAAGAGACGTGGAGTTTGACGAAGCAGATTACTGGAGATGGAATGATGAAGAAAAAAGAGTAGAAGGATTATTCTTTAAGGATGATGATAACTCAATAGAGCAAGCAGTTGAAGCAGACAATGATCAGACACCTCCACAAAGTCCTAATCCAACAACTCCTGCATCTACAGCCTCAACCTCAGGTAGCAGTAGCAGTAGCAACAATTCAGGGGGAGCAGTAGCAAGGATGAGAAGCTTAAGTGATATCTATGATGCAACAAATCCGGTACAAACTACCCTTGATTATTCATTATTTTGTTTAATAGCTGAATGTGATCCAGTGACATATGAAGAAGCTGCAGAAGATGAAAAGTGGCAGAAAGTCATGAATGATGAAATTGCTGCAATCAAAAGAAATGACACGTGGGAGCTCACAACTATGCCTAAGAAACATAAGCCCATCGGAGTAAAGTGGGTGTACAAGACAAAGACTAATCAAGAAGGAAAAGTGGAGAAATACAAGGCAAGATTGGTAGCTAAAGGCTACAAGCAGAAATATGGAATATATTATGATGAGGTGTTTGCACCAGTTGCAAGGATTGACACTATCAGACTTCTTACAGCAGTTGCAGCGCAAAAGCAGTGGAAGATATACCAGATGGATGTGAAATCAACATTTATCAATGGTTACTTGGAAGAAGAAGTCTATATTGAACAACCACCGGGTTATGTTAAAAAAGGAGAAGAAGATAACGTCTATCGGTTGAAGAAGGCACTATATGGATTGAAACAAGCTCCAAGAGCTTGGAACACAAGGATAGATGAATACTTTCATAAGAATGGATTTGTGAAGAGTCCGTATGAACATGCTTTGTACATGAAGAAGAATGAAGATAGGGATATGATGATCGTGTGTCTTTATGTGGATGATATAATCTTCGCAGGGAATAATCCAGGTATGTTTGTTGAATTTAAGAAAGCTATGACTAAAGAATTTGAAATGACAAATATTGGAGAAATGTCTTATTTTCTTGGAGTTGAAGTAAAACAAACATAAGAGGGAATTTATATGTTACAAAAGAAGTATGCAAAAGAAATACTCAGTAGGTTCAGAATGAAAGATTGCAAGCCTATTTCAAGACCAATAGAAGCAGGAACGAAGTTGAAAGCTGACTCAGATAGAGAACCAGTAAACCCAACACTATTCAAAAGCCTGGTCGAAAGCTTGAGGTATTTGACTTTCACTCGACCAGATATCATGTTTGCAGTTGGTCTAATTAGCAGATATATGGAGCATCCAAAGCAGGATCATTTCAGTACAGCAAAGAGAATTTTAAGATATATCAAAGGAACCATCAGTCATAGATTATTCTATACACGTTCCCAAGATTCAAGGTTAATTGGCTATGCAGATAGTGATTATAGTGGAGATGTAGATGATCGAAAAAGCACTTCAGGATATGCTTTTCATATTGGCTCAGCAATATTTTCATGGTCATCAAAGAAACAACAGACAGTTGCTCTATCATCATGTGAAGCTGAATACATAGCCGCAACAGTGTGCACGTGTCAAGCGATTTGGTTAAAAAATATTTTGAAAGAATTTCATTATGAGCAAGAAGGTCCAATTACTATATACGTAGATAACAAGTCTGCTATATCACTTGCAAAGAATCCAGTCTCCCACGGCCAAAACAAGCATATTGACACAAAATATCATTTTATTCGAGAGCAAGTTAAAAACAAAGTTGTGGAATTAATCTACTGCAGAACTGAAGAACAATTGGCAGATATTTTTACGAAGCCATTGAAGACCGATGTGTTCAACAAACTCAAATATATGATTGGTATGCAAAGTCAAATTTGAGGGGGAGTGTTAGAAATCGAATTTTAACTTTGCTACATCGTCTTTGCCGTCATACTAGAAGAATGAAGAACTCATCAATTGTCCAAACAATTTGTCCACCGCCAATCTAGAATAATGTGGAAGTGTGTATTAGCCGTCAATCAAATGGACAAGAAAGTGGAAACCAAAGTTGAAAATGTCGGTAACAAAATACTCGGTTGCTAAGCTATATATATTAGTAGGTATTGAAAGTAGAATTATGTGAATTGTGTGGTTTTTAAGAGTCAGAGAAAAAAAAAGTACAGAAGCACTAAGAAAAATAGGAAGAAAGTGTCGTAGCACTTGGAAACAAAGAGCGTGTGTGTTGTATTTTTCGTTTAGCCAAAATTCAATACAAAGAGATTTTTTTCATCTATTATTCCTTTTATTTTCTCTAAATTTCCAACAATTTTTTTCATTTCAATCCTTTTTCCCATCAATATTTTATATATAACCAAACATAAACTTTGTAAATTTAAATAAATTTGCCTGGTAATATTTCGGTCAACCAAACAACTTTTTTTTTTTCACTTTCCTATCAAACTCATTTTTCCACTATTTCCCTAGTAATTGTATTTCCCTGGTAAAAAAAAATATCTCTTCTACCAAACACCCTCTTAAAATCAAAAGAAATCATAGTATTCTGAATGTATATTTCGTGCACTTCAATATTGCTTCAAGATTTTGCAATTACAAGATCATTGAAATTTAACTTCCTCAAAAGATTGTAGACAATTAGTAATACACTTATCTTCAGCTTTCCCTGCTTAGAAGAAATTACAGAATCCATAAAATATTCTCTAAAGGAGATGACTTCCTAGAAGATACAAGAGTCGAATTAGGACTTGGATCTAAGTGATTGAAGTTGAGAACAGACAAAGAACAAACATGCACAAGTAATTATAGTACTTGATATATGATGTTAGGATTCAGCCTTATTATGAGATTTGGGCTTTGTAATGCTAATTGCAAATTTGGGGATCTGCATATAGCAGATTGCTTAGAATCCTTTGTCATTGAAAAAATAAAATCATCTGCATTGCCAGAACCCATGCTGTATATTTGAAAGAGGTTGACCTTCTCTCATGTTACAATCCTCTTGCCGTTAAACTACCTTGTGATTGTTATTCCGTCCCCACTAAAAAAAATTCAGGAGTTTTTACATACAAAGGATTTACTTGTTACTAATAAAATCTAACCCCTCAAATTTACTCCTATCCTTTCATCAAAAAATCTTCTTCTTGAGATAAAAAGAAATTAATTATATTTATATATTCTTATAATTTCTATGTCTAGGAAACTACTACAGGATCTTATATTTAACCACTATACAAAATCATCTTATATAAGTTGATTTTTGGCCAGATACATGACAATCAGAACCTTAACGCTATAATAACACAAAAATATTCCTTTTTAGCAAAATCTGTATGAACCCTTGCGTGAAATAAAAAAGAAAAAGAAAAAGAAAACATGACCTAATGAGAAACACAAGTTTAAATTTACACCTTCCGCGCATGGTGGTTAGAATTTAACAAACAATCGGCAGAGAATGGGTACACTTTCACTCAAATTACTAACAATCATCGGTAAAGTAACAAGTCGTTTAATTGAAAAAATAAGACAAAGTCAATATCAAAAATGCATAAATTGAGTAAATTCAAACGAAAGTTTACAAGTTGCAGAGCGCCTTCTGCACAAGGATAAATCTTTTATCATTTTGAGCTTTGCATCTTGATTACTGGTGCAACTGATGATTTTCATTGACTGTAAAAGTCGTGCATTCCGCAAGATATATCTTACAAATCGAAACTCACCTTTCGAACTTCGATAATTATAAAGACGGCATGTTTTAAGGTGTAAAGAGATGGATTCAGGAACAAATTGTGGGTACGGCCAATCTCCTCCTCCTACTTCTTCATCTTCTAATTCACCAGGACAAGACTGTTATCAGTAGACATAAAATAAAAATTAATAAAAACATGTGAAGAAAAGATTAAAACAAAAATCATCCTTCAAGACATGGGACAGTGACCAAAGTGTCATATTTGGACAAAAAAATTATCAGACTGCCACGTCAACGGTAAATTTTGTCAAAATGACACGCGGCATAATTCGCTACACAGAGTAGCGAATTATGTATGCAAGTAATTCGCTACACAGTATAGCAAAATATGTTACGTCAGTATGCACAAAACAAAAAATACCACATGTCAAATTTCTACATAGTGTAGCGAATTTTGAGAAATTTAGCAAGCGAATTTTGAGAAATTTAGCACGTGGCATTTTTGGTTATGATGTGGCATATTTCGCTACACTGTATAGCGAATTACTTGCATGCATAATTTGCATTGTGGCAAAACTTACTGTTGACGTGTCAATCTGGTAATTTTTTTGTCTAAACTTGACAAAATGGTCTGTATCCCTCAAGACCTAAACTTTACAAACCTGATTAATGAACAAAATTTGAAGCTTAGGGCAACGCTTGAGCACTTCTACCATCTCAAGCCAATCACTGATAAAACAATAATAGATGAGTTCAATATGGGTTAAATTGTGAAACATGGGGATAGGGTATTGGAAGCCCCGAACATCACACATCTGCAAGAGTGACAAATACAGTCAGAAACCCATTTCCCATAAAACTGAAATTAAATGACATATAAATCACATTTTCATTTTCAGTACCCCCAATATTCTCAGAAGCTCTACATTACGAACTGATTCTAACGGAACATGAACTTTATGAACATAAGCTCTGACCAACTTGGGCAAGCATTTAAACTCTCCCACACATAGAGAGTCATCAAAATCCACCTGATCTTCATCCAAATACTCAAGAACTGGACATCCAGAAAGAAACCTCGCGAGATTTCTACTTTTTTTGAAAAGAACGCAGTACAAACGCAGGATTTTAAGTGAGGGAAGATGAACAGGCAAATGAGCTTTCACCGTTAGTCCGTACAATTTGAGAACCACGAGGGTTCTGCTGCTGAGAATGGTAGATGGCAAGCTCAGCTTCCAGTTATTATCCCAATACGGTGGCAGAGAGAGATCCAAGTGCTCAACTCCGCGTTCTGCTGCAGCATTCATCCATGCCCTGAGATTGGTCTGATCAGCTAGAGAAGAATCAGACTTGAGGCGAAATGTTTGGATGGGTTGGTGCAAATCTCGCGAGTAGATAGCGACATATACTGACTGAACAAAGCGACAATAGATCTCTTTGCTTTGGTTGTAACCACTATCGTCGAAATCGAGAGTAGGGACTGAGCGCCAGAGTGGTCTCCACCTTTTAGAGAGAATACTTGTAGCAACACATAGTTTGGTTGGTAGAAAAGACAGAATATAACATAGCACTGCGTCCGGTAAAGTGCTAATCCTATCAGCCTTCTTTCGAGTTTTCATAGCGAATAAGGGAAGAAAGCAAGTTTATAAATAAGAGAATCTCACAAACGCTTCTCAAGTTGTGATTTCCACCATCTTAACAAAATCATCGAATGGACACTTCAACTTGTTAAGATCCTGCTCACCATCCCCGAGACTCCCCCCATCCATAGTTTGCTGATAACAAGTTGGAGCTCGGTTTTCGAGGTTCTCTGAAGAAGACGAAGAGCCTACAAATTTGAAAATTTAGGGATTTTTGGGTTTATCGTAGCACTGCTTTTTATTTTATTTTTTAGTTTTTTTTTTTTGAGAAAATTGTTTCTCCTCTTAAATAATATAACTTATATTTTTTCATTCTCACAAAGAGATGAAATTCACACCTTTATATATTTTAACAACTCTCTCTTCATCTTTATCTATCTTTTTCTCTCACTTAAAATTAAGGGTGTTCGCAAATTGGAAGCAAAAATCATTCAATCCAATCCTTCGGTTTGATCATGTAATCATCCATTCGGTTTTGAATTTTTTTAAATCCGATCCGATCCAATCCAATTTTTTTCGGTTTGGATCGGGTCGGGGTTTTTGATTTTTCGAAAATTTTAAAATTTATTTCATAATTATTGTGCAAATAACATATTTTAAATATAAATCATTTTTAATTTGATAGGTAATACTTAAGTGTATTATAATTTTAATTAATAATATCGTAATAATATAAAATAAAAATTAAGAAAAATAAATAATTATATGAACAAAATTTCAAGAATTTAAATTTCAACCATATTTTTTTTATATAAGGAAAAAGATAAATGACATTTTAGGTTCATGCTAGCTAGAGCACATACAAGGAAAATTAATTCCTACTGATAGAGGTGGCAATTTGGGTTGAACCTGACGGGTCAACCAATCAACCCGCCAAAACGAGACGGGTTGAGTTACACTTTTCAACCCACCTCAACTCGTCCCGCTTAGTGGTGGGTCAAAATGGGTTGGCGGTGGGTCAAAATGGGTTGTCCACTCTCTCTATCTTTATCTATTTCTTTCTCTCATTTGAAATGACTTAATTTTATATATTTAGAATGATACACATTTTGGCAGCTAGGTGGATGATCCGGAGGAACTGAAATCTATTGCTACTAGTTTCTTTAAGAACTTGTATATTGATGTTTGTCAAATTCCCCCAGTATGAGTATGAGCAGTTCTTTCCCTGTTATTGACAGTACTTTGTGGAGATCAATTGGTAGAGCCCCTAGTAGGGAGGAAATTAAGGATTCTATCTTCAAGATGCAACCTTATAAAGCTCCTGGAGCTGATGGGCTGCATGTTATCTTCTTCCATACTCAATGGAGTAAGGTGGGAGAGTCTGTAACTAAGATCATTAAAGAGATTTTTGAAGATCCAAAGAAAGTGGAAAGTATCAACCAGACTTTGATCTGCCTAGTCCCTAAGATTGACAATCCTGATTTGATTAGTCAATTCAGGCCTATAAGCCTTTGCAATGTGATATAAAGGGGTTACTAAATTGGTAGCTTCTAGACTGAGGAATCACATGAGCTTTTTAATCATGCCTAATCAATGCAGTTTTGTAAAGGGTAGGCATGCCTCAGACAACATTATCATAAGTCAGGAAATATTCCATTCTATGAGGACTAAAAAAGGAAAAAAAAGGCTGGATGGCTTTAAAAGTAGATTTTGAGAAAGCTTATGAAAGGGTGAGCTGGCAATTCCTGGAGGAGACTTTGGTGCTAATAGGAATGGCTAGATCTTTGGTGGATTTAATAATGGCTTGTGTCTCAACCTCTTCAATGAACATTCTATGGAATGGGAGTCTAACAGAGGAGTTCAGGCCTTTGAGAGGCATCAGACAAGGAGATCCTCTATCTCCATATTTGTTTGTTCTTTGCATCGAGAGAGATTGGGGCATTTGATCAGTTCTTCAGTGGAAAAGAAGGAGTGGAAACCAGTGAAACTAGGGAAGAAAGGCCCCCCAATCTCACATCTGTTTTTTGTAGATGACCTCTTATTCTTCTCAGAGGCTAGTGGGGATCAAGCTCACCTAATTTCTAACATTTTAAATCAATTCTGTTTGGCTTATGGGCAAAAAGTTAGCTACAGCAAAACTAAGTGTTGTTTTTCAAAGAATGTGAATCATACTAGAAGGAGAGAGTTGAGTAATATTATGCAAGTTGCCATATCTGCCGATTTGAGTAAATACCTTGGTGTTACAATATAAACAGAAGAGTTAATAAAAACACTTTTAGCTATATCCTTGATAGGACCAATAACAGACTGAAGGTTTGGAAGGAGAAGATTATCTATGGCAGGAAGGGTGGTGCTAACAAAGTCAGTCTTGGCTTCTATTCTAACTTACTCAATGCAGACCTCTTTGATCCCTTTGGGAACCTGTGATGCAGTAGAGCAGAAAATGAGAGGTTTTGTTTGGGGTTCTAATATGGGGAAACGAAAAATTCATGCTACTGCCTGGGATGTGGTTTGTAGGGCAAAAAAAGATGGTGGCCTTGGCATTAGGAAGCTAAGATTGATGAACAAAGTCTGCTTAATGAAGATTGGTCATGGGATTTTGACCTATAGAAATGATCTTTGGGTGCAGGTTCTAAAAAGCAAGTATAATTTTGGTGATGGCTTGCCCATGGATTTTCCTAGGAAGCCAGGTTGCTCTAACCTTTGGTTGGGTTTGGCTCGGGTGTGACCTATGGTTTATGCAGGTTCTAGTATCATGGTGGGAGATGAATGGGGAGTTCTTTCTGGGATGACAAGTGGTTGGCAATTGGTCCCCTTAAAAACCACACAACTCAGGAGATCCCATATGAAGTTCTTGATGCTAGGGTGATTGATATAGTGTTTGCAAATGGGAACTGGAAATGGCAGGAATTAAGTAATTTGCTAAATCAAGAGGCTCTAAATCTCCTAGTTGGTTCTTGTCCTCCTAGGCCAGAGGGAGGAGTGGACGAGTGATTTGGGATTATTCGCAGGATGGGAGCTTTACTACAAAGTCAGCTTACAATTTTCTTTGTGAAGAAGGTGATTATCAAATCCATCAACATTGGAATATGGTTTAAGATTGGAAAGGCTCTCCGAGAATAAAGACCTTCCTCTGGCTCCTCCTTGGAGAGATGCTCCTCACCAACCAGAGAAGAGTCTAGAGGCACCTTGCCATCTCTAGTGCCTGTCCTAGATGTCAGGATGACATGGAATGCTGCTTACATATGATAAGGGATTGTCAGTGGTCAAGGAAGGTTTGGAAAGCTTTAATTAACCAAGATAAGTGGGCTATTTTATTTTCATCTCCTCTTCATTCTTGGTTAATTTCAAATCTGGACTCACAGAAAAACTTGCTTGGAGGTATGAATGGGAGTATTTTGTTTGGTATAACATGTTGGTTTATTTGGAAAGAAAGGAATAAACTGGTGTTTTAGAATAAAAGACCTTGTGAGGGCAACACTGTTAGGCTGGCTTGCACGTATTTTGCAAACTTTAATGAAGCTGTACAAGAGTGCTGGTCTGCAGGACAGGAAGACAAGGGAGATTCTGGTTAAATGGCTTCCTCTTCCTCTTGGTTGGATCAAAGTCAATACTGACGGGTCTTCCAAAATAGGTAACTGGCAAGGAGGCTGTGGTGGTGTGTTAAGGGATGAAACTGGTAGGTGGCAGATGGGGTTTGCAAAAAAGTTGGGAGCTTGTAGTGCTGTTAAAGCTGAAATTTGGGGAATTCTGGTGGGCTTTCAAATAGCGTGGAATCTTGGTTTTTGGAGAATTATTGTTGAAGGGGATTCTCAGGGGGTGCTTAATTTGCTGAAATAGGGGGTGTCTGATAACCATCCTCTTGTGGGATTGATAAACAAGGTAATCTCTCTTAGCCAAAAAGAGTGGCAGGTGGAATTTGCTCATGTGCTTCGAGAAGGCAATAGGGTAGCGGATTGGATGGCCAATTATGCCATTTGCTTAGGATGGGAAACAATGTTGTTTAACTCTCCTCCTGAAGGTTGTATGGGAGTGCTCAGTAGTGATGATAGAGGAGTGGCTTGGCCTAGAATTTCTAGAGGCATGTAGTTTTGTGTTTTTTTAATTCCTTTGATCTTCAAAAAAAAAAAAAAAAAATGATACACATTTTTTCCCAAAAAAAAATTGGGTACAATTGGTAGCACTACTTTTCTTTTCTTTTTTCGGTAAACAACATGTAGCGCTGATTTTGTGTTTATTGAGATTATTTTGTCTTTTAAGTTATGTAAATATCAGGGTCCGAGAGATTTATGAGTAAAAATTCATGTAGCGCTGATTTAAACCAGGGAAAACTTGATCTCTTTCACATATTGTTTAGTTAAATTCTTTTAGACTTATATTTCTTATTTATTATTGGGATAGATTATTGTCTTACTTATTTTTCTGCTTTGCTTATCAATTTTCAAAATTATTAGATCAAACTAAGAGAGATAAATAATGAAAGTAGTTGAGATTCTGATCTAACGGTGTTGGAGAATGATAAATAAAATTATATATAAAAAAATTAGGTAGAGTAATATGTCCCAGTATATAATTAATGGGGTTTGCATTTGTCATTTAACATGACCACAAAAAGTTTCCTACACACACAACATTTTGTGGGGCCCGCATCTTTTGAAGTCAAAAAAAAAAAAAATTACAGCACGCAAAACGAATCTCTATAACGTAACACAATCATTTTTCCTACAACATAACTTTTATAAAACCCATAATTAATAATAATAATCACTTATATATATGATAAAATTATTTCTACCGTAGCTTTACGTACAAAATGACAGGTGTATGGTTATAATTCTCTACATTTAATATTTCATCTTTTGTATAATTATGATTCCTCACATTTAATATTTTTACTTATATATATGGCAAATATTTGATTGTTGCACGTACAACAACTGCATAAATATATATATATATATATATATATATATATATGGGTTTATCATCTATCATTTAACATGACCATAAAATTTTTTCTACACACACAACATTTTGTGGGGCCCGCAGCAAAAAAAAAACTCCAGCGCGCAAAACGAATCTCTATAACATAACACAATCACTTTTCCTACAACATAACTCTTATAAAATCTTATATATATATATATATATGTGTGTGTGTGTGTGTGTTTTTCTTAGTTTTTATTCCATAGTAATATAATATTATCAATTAATATCATGATATAATCAAGTATTAAAGAATAAATAAAAATTTACTAAAAAATATTTCAAATATAATAAATTGAAAAATAAGTAATTATTAAAATTTACATTAAATGATTTTAAGATAATATATTTTTATTTTTTTAAAAAAATATTATTTTGCAATAATATTAAAAGTAATATTGAATAAATAATATAAATAATTTTTAATTTAATAGGTAATACTTAATTGTATTACATTTTTAATTAATAATATCGTAAAAATATAAAATAAAAATTAAGAAAAATAAATAATTATATGAACAAAATTTCAAGAATTTAAATTTCAACCATATATATATATATTTTTTATAATATAAGGAAAGATAAATGACAATTTAGATTCATTCTAGCTAGAGCTAGGGCTGGCAAAATGGGCGGAGCCCGCCTGGCTGGCCCGCCCCGCCTGCCAAACGGAGCAGGGTGGGTTGAGTTTTTCAACCCACCAGGCCGCCTAACCCGCCCGCCAAACACATCAGCCCGTTGAATTTGGCCCGTCACGGAACGGGCTAGCCTGCCAAACCTTTTTTTTTTTTTTGTATTACCCAAATCAAATAAAATCAAATTATCCAAAGTGGGGATACGTTTTCAATGGTTGAGTTGAGTGATTGCTTCTTATAAATTTTTAGAAAAAACATTGGGAGTTTTGCTTCACATATCATGATGATACCTGGTTAAATTTGGTGTAATCTATTCAGCTTCTCTTTCTCTAGCCACCCCTTTTTCAATTTGGTATCATGATTAAGTTAATTGACAATGCGTTATGGGTTTTTTTCATGTATGTGATGGGTATTTGTCGTGCCCACAATCGTTACTTTATTTCAATACCGGAAGATGCTATATAATTATGACATTCTTTATTTCATTTATTTATTTGTTAATATATATGAATAAAAAGCAAATTCTACTTCGCAGAAGACCAGATTTTTTAATATATTTTTGAGAACTTAATTATAAAAGACATAATCTTATAAGTAACGGGTCTTGCTTGTTATATACTTTCTCATATATACTCTTATTTTTTTGTTGGACTTTCATATGCAGGATTTTATGCAGATTTTATTATGAATTTTTTTTTATATTTTTAAGAAATTTTTATGCAGAATTTTATATTTTATATTTTATTTTTATGAATTTTTTTATTTTAGGCGGGTTGGACCGTAGCCCGTCAGCCCACTCATAAAACGGGCCGGGTTGCTCAATTCAGCTCATTTTGTCAAAATGGACTGGGGCGGGCCAGCCCATTTTCGGCCGGCCATCCCATATTGCCAGCCCTTGTTAGAGCACATACGGGGAAAATTAAACCCTAGTGATAGAGGTGGCAATTTGGGTTGGACCTGACGGGTCAACTAGCCAACCCGCCAAAACGAGGCCGGTTGGGTTACACTTTTCAACCCACCTCAACTCGTCCTGCTTAGTGGTGGGTCAAAATAGGTTGACGGTGGGTCGGGGCGGGTTGGCCCGCTGGTTATTTTTTTTACTAATAAGTAATATTTTATTTGTCACTAATCTTTTGTGATATGATTTTTTTTTATCTTAGTACTCCCCAAGAAAAAATAAAGAAGAAAAACTTTATTTATTACAAAGGTTATCCATATATTGTGGCAAAAATAAGTTTCTAAAAAATATTTGACTGAATATTAATATACATTTAGGTTCAGATCGAAAAAAAAAACTAAAGAGTGGTTGAAATGAAAATAAGAAATATTATAAAATTAATAAAATATAAATTTTTTTAATTTTTAATTATTTTTTATTCTTTAGACGGATTAACCCGCTAACCCACCACAAAATGGGGTGGGTTGGGATTTTCAACCCATATCAAATGCGGGACTGGGCGGACTAACTTGTTTTTGATGGATTGATGGCAGGACGAGGCGGGTAGGGGCGGATCGACTCGTTTTGCCACGTCTGCCTATTGAGTCATTCTGCATTAAAGAAATACAATCTGTAGGACAATTCTCCTATATTTTCATATCCCTATTCTGTTTATAAGCATGTTTGGCAAGCTAGTACGGCAACATTATTGCTTTCCCTATAACTATGAGTGATCTTCATCTGACATGACCTTGAATTCAGCTTCCTGATACTGTTAACCAAAGGATATATAGGGTATGACTTGCCTGACATCCATTGAGGGATGAAGTTCCTGGTTGAAAGAGAGTAACCATCCAGCCAAACCCCTTGCAATTTTTGATACCAAGCTAGCTAAGTCCCAACTTGGTATTGGTAAGTTATGAAGCACCGTTTCCAACATAGCATTTGTGATACATTCTCGATACGAAATTTCGATATATCAATACAATACAATAAATTTTTGATATACGTATCCGCTATGCGTATCCGATACATTGAAAAATATTTGAGAAGTATATCTGCTTCACGGTTGGCAAATGGTAAGCACCACAAAGCTCCGCCTCCATTGAGTTACCTAAAAACCAATGTGAACAAAATGTCCTTTTTTAATAATAATAATAATAAATTAAATAAAATTAACTAATTAAATTTTTTATCTTATTTTTATTTTTAATTTTAAGTTTATTTTAACTTCATAAAATAAGTTTGAATACAATAGATATTTTATTTTAGGGGAAGGCTACATTTTCTTCTTTTTACAACAATAATTTCATTTTCAATGTTATTATAAGTATCCCAACGTCAATTTTGTATTCCAAATACGATAAAGGACGCCACTTAATTCTGGTTTTGTGTTTTTATCTATAATTGTATTTCATTTTAATAATATTTAAGTACTATAAATAGTGTGTCGTGTGAAGCAATGTTTTAGAAACCGGATTCGACCGGCCGGGTTGACTCGAGTCTCGGTAACCCAGTGGATTCTCCGGTCCGATTTGAACTGGTTATGCAGTCAAGTCGATATGGACCGGTTGACCCGGTCGAGACCCGACGACTTGGTGACCTGGTTGACCCGAGTTCTTTTCTTTCTTTTTTTGTAATTTTTTTTATTGCTGAGAACTCTTGAATTAAATCATATTCATATTTTGTGGTAAACATGATTAAAAAGTAAGGTGAAAATAAAAAGGTATTTTGGATTAGTGCAATTCGTTTATATAATTTAGTTGCATCTTATAATGATCTTGAAGTTAAGTGGAAATAAATACTGATGTCTCATTGATGTGCCCCTGGCAAGTAGGATTTTTCTATGTTAAAATTGATAAGAGAGCAATTTAAATACATATTTGCTAATTATATTGATTCTTTCTATGTCAATAATATTCACTTTTTAGTTCTATTTTTACAGGGAAAAGAAGTGAAAATTATAAAAGCCTGTTAATGCAATTCTACACGGGTGCAACACACTACAAATTCCAGAAGCATGGCGCGGACCGGCACCACACTGGCGCACACCCGCGCCAGTTTCCTAACTACACAGCGGTACTTTGGAAGTGGCGCCAACCGGCGCCGGATTTTGGAAAAGCAAAAGAAATGACAGTAAAGTGGCGCTACTTGGCGCCATTTCCATGCCAAGTAGCGCCACTTTTTCATCAAAGTATGGCGCAAGGTGGCGCCCCAAAATTGCACATCATGGCGCCATCCAACGCCAGTTCACGATTTTCGGCAGAAGAGTGGCGCTGACTTGCGCCAATCCGGCACCAACCGGCGCCGGTTTGCGGGACGGATCTTCGTGTTTCTGAGGGACACTTTTGGAAAGAAAAGAAAAGGCTATAAAAAGACCTTTTGCAGATTAGGTCAGCCACATTTTCTGAAACACAGATTTTGACACATTCTTAGACGGAGAAAGAGACACTTCGGAGGCAGATCTGGAGAGGAAGGGAGGAGAGGAGCTCTGTGGCGCTCTTCGTTCTTCATCTCCTTCGTTGTATTTTCTTTATCTTTTAATTAGTTTATGTTGAATTTTAGATCTGCGATCATGATGTTGATCGGCTAGATCATTTTTATTGTAGTCAGGGTCACAATCCATATGTGAACCCTTGATACGAAGGATTGATTTGTGGTTTTTGATTTATATAATTATCTTTATCTTTACTCTGCGCGAATTTTATATTCCCTTTGTTAGAATTGATCAATCTGATAGTTGGGGATATTCTGAGGATCAAAACCCTAGATAGGAATATTGAGGTTTTGATCTCGAAAGGGAATAAGATAACAATCTGTATGCGTGCTAGGAATAGACATGTATACGATTGCAGATGCTTAAATTATCACGCCCATTGCTTGATCCCATGAGAAACATTGCAAGGAATTGGGGTTTCTCATGGGATTAAAGGCTTAACCCTGCAAGGAATTGAGGGTTAACTATTGAATCTTTTAGATGATAATTTATCTGAGTAATTATATAAATAATTATTGTAAATCAATCCGGAGTAAAAAGCGGGGATCATTTGGTGAATGAACCCTGACTGCAATGTTTTTTAATATTTACAAAAATCAATCTTTGTTCTTTGTTTTATTCTTCAATATGAAGAATAAAACAATAAGTCCTTTTATTTTCAGATTACAATTTTACTCAAATTGACAATATTTGTCAAAAACCCTATTTGAAATCTTCCATTCCTTAAGAGAAAATTTATTTGATATTCGATCTCAATCCCCGTGGAGACGAACTTTATTTATCACTTTATTACTTGTGCGATCGGTATACTTGCCGGAGAGCATCACTCATCTTAACGGTAGACACTTTCTCCTTAGTTTATATTTCGTGCCTCCTATTTATTATCATGATTTAGTTTATCTGTGTTATGTCAAAGCACAAAAAGTACATTTAGCTTACATTGCAATTTTAATCTAATGTTAGGATATGGTCTAGAGTTAGAAGCCTAGAAGCAAGTTACAAGCAATTTGAAGAATGATGGAGCGCGCTTAATGAATCAATTAAGCCAAATTACACTGGAAGAGAGCGCTTCAATGCTCTAAACAGCGCCAAAGCACACTAAAAGGAGAAAATTTCCCTTCAAAGAGTGCGCTGAAGCACCCTCTAGAGCGCTTCAGCGCGCTAAGGCATGAAATTTTAGTATTCTAGCGCACTTAACAGCGTTTAAGCGCGTTCATACATTACATCTCAGGCTCAATTGTTATCAATATCTAACTTAAGATTTGAGTAAAGATTTCATGGAAGATCTTAATGGAAATTCAAAGATATGGTTTCATCATTATAAATAAAGAGCTTTTGATCAATTAAAAAACACGGATTACCAATTGGGAAAATAGAGAGAAACACGTCCTTAATGATAAATTGATTGGCCATTTATGCATTAATGTTTGATTGGTAATGTGACTGGATTAAGATGAGTTAGCAATCTTTATTTTATTAGATATAATGAGTCAGCATTGAGTCAATAATAAGTGAGTAATGAGTTAGTGATATTCTGAGCCATAAGAAATTAAGAATAAAAAGAAAATAGTATATGAAGCCAATATCTGAGCGATAATGAGTTAGCGATATTCTGAGCCATAAGAAATTACCAGTGCGGCGGTAACATTTTCCAAATTAGTTTTACATTAGTTTCTGCAGCATTTATTAGATTCAAATAAAATAATAAAAATGTGAATTTTGGCAATTTATCTTTTGAAAATTGTTAGAAATTTAGAGGTGTTACAAAATGGTATCAAAGCACCTGGTTCGGCTTGGGGTTTGTCCTTGATACTTATTGAGGGATCAAATATCCCATAGTAAAATAAATAAATAAGTATATAAAAATATTTAGTACATAAAAATATTTAGTACATAAAAATAAAGGGATGGGATATTGTGACACACAAATAATATTACGCACAATGTTACAATCACATTTTAACCGTTGATTTTCGCCAATCAACGATTATCATTTTTCAAATCAAACTCCTTAATTAATTATTAATTTGCAATAAATAATGGGATAGGATATTGTGACACACAAATAATGTTACGCACAATGTTACGACCACATCTTAACCGTTGATTTCTGTCAATCAACGGTTATCATTTTTCAAATCAAACTCATTAATTAATTATTAATTCGCAATACATAATAACCGTTAATTAGCAAAAATCAACAGTTAAGATGTGGTCGTAACATTGTACGTAACATTATTTGTGTGTCTTAACCGTTGATTCCCGCCAATCAACGGTTATTATTTATTGCGAATTAATAATTAATTAATGAGTTTGATTTGAAAAATGATAACCGTTGATTGGCGGAAATCAACGGTTAAGATGTGGTCGTAACATTGTGCGTAACATTATTTGTGTGTCTTAACCGTTGATTCCTGCCAATCAACGGTTATTATTTATTGCGAATTAATAATTAATTAATAAGTTTGATTTGAAAAATAATAATCGTTGATTGGCAGAAATCAACGGTTAAGATGTGGTCGTAACATTGTGCGTAACATTATTTGTGTGTCACAATATCCTATCCCTTATTAATTTATTTATGATTGACTTGAGATCATTTCATATGAGGTTATATGACATATGAAATGATCTATTTTCTTAATAAATGTAGGGAAAAATATTTCTTCAGTTAATGCAGATAAGTTATCTGCATTTATTCCCAAAACGACGTCGTTTTGGTATTGAAATCTTAAAATATTATAAATATAAAGACTATTATAACTTTAAAATAAATCAAATTTACAAAAATACCATGATTTTCGCCTCAAAATAACGTCGTATTGGATTTTCTACAGATAAGTTATGAACTCATAAATGTATGATACTTTTACGGAATTTTATCTTCCACAAACCACAATCATAGTCTAATTGCGATTATTTACAAATAACTATAACTTTTTTCATATTTCATTTATTTAAAAAAATTAAGTAAATGCTAATTAATGGTAATTTTAAAAAAATAAAAAAATTAAGAATGTTTTAAATAAATTTTCGGTTTTCAGCCATAAAATATAATTAATAAATGGGACCCAGTGAGTTCAAAACGACGTTGTTTTAGGGTTATAAGATTAAAAAATTATAATAATAAAGACTAATATAATCCTGTAATATATTATAATTACAAAAATACCTTCATTCGCACCCCAAAACGACGTCATTTTGGGACACCGAAGATAACTTATCTCCATTGACAGGAGTCAGGAGATATCCTTTACCCTTAATAAAATATTGTTTTAAGGTGTAATATTTCTCATATTATAAGAGAAAAATTTATTTCTTGCATATACATAAAAATGTATGGGCTCCATATATATTTTTGTGAAAAGAAAAAAAGAAAAAGAAAGATAAAATGTAGCTCCACACATTTTTATATGTGTAGTAAATAAAAATTATCTGCTATGGTAGAAAAATTATTTTTTTTAAAGGAAGGTTATACTTACAATCTATTTTTATTTATAATCTTTTATAACTATAGCTTAATAGATTTCTGTTTATCCTTTATTATGACTTAATGTGTTTAATTTTCACAAATAATAATTGATAAAATAACGATTAAGATATGATTGTAAAAAATAATAAATAAAAATAGATTCTAAATATAAATTATTATTATTTTATTTATGGGAAAAACATCTGTCCTTTAAAGAATATAACCATATGTCATTATAGATTCTAACCGTTAATTTCCTTTCATCAAAAATCATAATTTATTGGATTAATTAATTAATAATAAATTTGGCCCACAAAATTTAATCCAATAATAAATTTGGCCCACGACCCAATAGTATAGCATTATCTATATAAAGGATATACATCTTTTCCTTTATTTATTAACATTCACTTACTGCGGAGAAACAAAATTAAGTTTTCACATTCATTCACCAATTCCATAAAGCACGCACCTTCAAGACGCACGCGATCAAACTCTTAACTTCTCGCCGATTTCAATTTCTCTCGTTCTCCGACAATGGCCATGGGAACCGCCGCGGCGGGCGGTGACGTAGAAGCCGGATTCGCGAAGCTGCAGGGCGAGGACTTCGAGTACTACATGCAAACTTACTCCATCGTGCTAGGGCGAAACTCGAAGAAATCCACCGTGGATGTGGATCTTTCAAGCCTGGGCGGCGGCATGAACATATCGCGCCACCACGGGCGCATCTTCTACGACTTCGCGCGGAGGCGATTCGCCCTGGAGGTTCTTGGGAAGAACGGGTGCCTCGTTGAAGGGGTTCTGCACCTTCCCGGAAACCCTCCGGTGAAGCTTGATTCGCAGGATCTGTTGCAGATTGGGGACAAGGAGTTCTACTTCCTGTTGCCAGTTCGGAGCATCTTGGGTGGTCCGATTGTGCCGCGTCATTACCCTAATCATTCGTCTTCGATGGTGACCGGAGGAGGACCGGTGTTGCCACATTATAATTACCATTTGGGCGGTGCTGCGGCTGTGAGCGGTGGCGGCTCGGTGGTTAAGAAGAGGAGGAGGGATTATTAAGAGGAGGAGTATGATGATGAGGATGATGTTGGTGGGAGTAGTGGGAAAAAGATGAGGAGGGACGGTTATGAAAGTTATGGCTACGGTGGAGTAGGCTCTGGGGGCAAGGCTTCGCTCTCAGGAGGACCGGGTTTGTGAATTTTGGCAATTTATCTTTTGAAAATTGTTAGAAATCTAGGGGTGTTACAAAAATGGTATCAAAGCACTTGGTTCGGCTTGGGGTTTGTCCTCGATACTTACTCGAGGGATCAAATATTCCATAGTTAAATAAATAAATAAGTATATAAAAATATTTAGTACATAAAAATAAAGGGATAGAATATTGTGACACACAAATAATGTTACGTACAATATTACGACCACATCTTAACCGTTGATTTCCGCCGATCAACGGTTATCATTTTTTAAATCAAGTTCATTAATTAATTATTAATTCACAATAAATAATGGGATAGGATATTGTGACACACAAATAATGTTACGCACAATGTTACGACCACATCTTAACCGTTGATTTCCACCAATCAACGGTTATCATTTTTCAAATCAAACTCATTAATTAATTATTAATTCGCAATAAATAATAACCGTTAATTAGCAAAAATCAACGGTTAAGATGTGGTCGTAACATTGTGCGTAACATTATTTGTGTGTCTTAATCGTTAATTCCTGCCAATCAACGGTTATTATTTATTGCGAATTAATAATTAATTAATGAGTTTGATTTGAAAATTGATAACCGTTGATTGGCGGAAATCAACGGTTAAGATGTGGTCGTAACATTATGCGTAACATTATTTGTGTGTCACAATATCCTATCCCTTATTAATTTATTTATGATTGACTTGAGATCATTTCATATGAGGTTATATGACATATGAAATGATCTATTTTCTTAATAAATGTAGGGAAAAATATTTCTGCAGTTAATGCAGATAAGTTATCTGCATTTATTCCCAAAACGATGTCATTTTGGTATTGAAATCTTAAAATATTATAAATATAAAGACTATTATAACTCTAAAATAAATTAAATTTACAAAAACACCATGATTTCCGCCTCAAAACGACGTCGTATTGGGTTTATTGCAGATAACTTATTTGCAATAATTGCAGAAAAAATGAACTCATAAATGTATGATACTTTTACGGAATTTTATCTTCCACAAACCACAATCATAGTCTAATTGCGATTATTTACAAATAACTATTACTTTTTTCATATTTCATTTATTTAAAAAATTTAAGTAAATGATAATTAATGGTAATTTAAAAAAAATAAAAAAATTAAGAATGTTTTAAATAAATTTTCGGTTTTCAGCCATAAAATATAATTAATAAATGGGACCCAGTGAGCTTAAAACGACGTTGTTTTGGGTTATAAGATTAAAAAATTATAATAATAAAGACTAATATAATCTTGCAATATATTATAATTACAAAAATATCTTCATTCCCACCCGAAAACGTCGTCGTTTTGGGACACCGAAGATAACTTATCTCCATTGACAAGGAGTCAGAAGATATCCTTTACCCTTAATAAAATATTATTTTAAGGTGTAATATTTCTCATATTATAAGAGATAAATTTATTTCTTGCATATACATAAAAATGTATGGGCTCCATATATATTTTTGTGAAAAGAAAAAAAAAAGAAGATAAAATGTAGCTCCACACATTTTTATGTGTGTAGGAATTAAAAATTATCTGCTGTTATGGATCTGTGTCATGAACCCGGACTAAGACCCACGTGAGTCGGCTTACCTCATCAACCCGGTAAGAAGGCTCACACTAACGGGCCCATCTCATCAACCCGGAATACTTCATCGAATATTCCCAATAAGTACCTGAAACGGACCGTAATTATGGAGGCGTAACGTTTGGTACGTTACCTCCAGTAACGGCCGACAAGGCTGTAATGGCCCCCGCGCCATTACAGCTCAGCTACATAATTCAAATCAGAGGCAGCCCCTATAAATGAGAGGGCTCCTCGACGATGCAACACACATGATTCATTACTTTCACCACACTATCACCACAGTCATATTCTTTGCAGTGATCAAGCTAGGCATAGGGATATCTCCTCAATAGATACCCCTAGTCAAGACTATACGATCCAAAGTGACCAATCAACCTGATAAAGGTTGAACATCTCTGTCCTCAGGATAGAACATTGGCGCCGTCTGTGGGAACCGAACCCACGTCCACGTCATGGTGGTTCACACACGAAGCAACAGCCAACCTAATCTACCTCTGGAACCAGTTTTGGAGGAAATAAACCAACCCCAACACCAGAGGGATGATGTTGTGAACCACAATCGCGTCCACATCAGTGAAGATGTATCAGACTCTGCCTCTACTCCTATGAGGCATGCACGACGCCAGCCGGAAACTCGGACGAACCCACCCGTGCCTGCCAGAGAATTGGCAGGCAATATCGTCCAATCAACCGATCCAGAATCCTGGTTGGCTCATACAACTCTTACAGTCGTTCTACAACGCATGACTGAGATGGAAGATCGCTCCAATCGCCAACGTCAGCACGATCTTCGCGTAATGCGGGAGGAGCATTTACGTGGGATCCGCGACTTGGAACGTCGATTGAGAGGAATCATTGAACCTCGGCAGGATGGTGAACGGAGCCACCCATCTCAGCAGAATCAAACCCAACATGAACCCAACCCTGTCCAAGACGACATCAACATAGCAGGACAAACCATCACTCCACTTGCTACAAACCCCGTTCCTCCAGCAGGAACGGACATTCCAAGGAATCAGGACGAGGTGCGTCTCGACAGGGGTAGGCGCGTAGCTGAACCCGGTTCGTATAAAAGAAGATATAGTAAGGGGCAATACAACAACAGTCCCTTTACAAGCACGATCTTAAATGCTCCTTTCCCTGAAGATTTTGATTCTGCTCGCTTACCAAAGTATGATGGAAGCCAAGACCCACAAGTTCACATCGATGCTTTCGATACCGACATGTACATCAGAGGGATTGATGAACCCCTCATATCCCGGATATTTGCAATTACCTTGACAGGAGCAGCGCAAGCATGGTTCTCCACCCTCCCTGCAAATTCCATCAGCTCCTTCGACGAATTCGGACAGCGTTTCCTCCTTAATTTTGCCACGAGCAAAAAACATCCCAAATCCGAGTTCGCACTCGGTAAAATACGGCAAAATCCTGGAGAGACACTCCAAAAGTACCTCAATCGGTTCAAAGATGTTGCCCTGCAGGTACCCAACTTACCAGAGAACGTTCACGTTCATCTCATTGTTGCCGGTTTGGACGGATCATCCAGACTAGCCAAATCGGTTTACAAAGACCCTGTTAAAACACTCGAAGAATTCAGAACTCGATCTAAGAAATACTTAGAACTCGAGCAAATGGAGATAGCCAATGCTCAACCCGAAGAAGAAAAAGGGAGTGCCTCAGAAGGACAAAAACCCATTGCCACAACACCGGGATCGTAACGACTTCCGGAAAAAAGAAAATAGGCCACGAATTCCGGATTCCCGGGATCGAATGGGGAAATATGACAAATATACACCGCTGAACGCCCCGCGATCACAAATATGGAGAGAAGTGGCCATGACGGACATGCGAAAGGTGGAAAGACCTCGGCCTATATTTAACAGAGGCGGACTGGACAAATCAAAGTATTGCGCATTTCACGATGGACCCGGTCACACTACGGACCAATGCTGGGATCTCAGAGATGCAGTTGAAAAATTTGTACGAGATGGCTGACTAAGGCAGTATGTGATCCAAACACAAGGGGGCAAGAATAACAAAAGAAAGTTTGACAATAGAGAGAGAAACAGGAACCCGGCACCAGAAAGTAAGACCCCGGAAAACATCACCTCCGGGAAAGGTCCCAGCCATGATGAATTCCCGGAGGTAGCTTTTGAATGCAATGTAATAAGCGGAGCCCTTGGGGGTGGCGGTGACACGATGAACGCAAGGCGAAAATACTTAAGGGAAGTCCTCTCCGTCAGAGACCATCCCACTTTCAAGCAAACACAACAGGATCAAGATCCTCCTTTGCTATACTTTACAAAGGATGACATGCGAGGGGTCATGCCAGGACATGTTGATGGGCTGGTCATCGCAGGAACTCTAGTCAACTGCCGGGTTAGAAAAATCTTCATTGATGCCGGAAGCAGTGCTGATATCATATTGTGGGACGCATTCAAAAAAATGCATCTCGATGAAGAAGATTTGCACCCTTGCAGAACAGAGCTAATAGCCTTTAATGGGCAACACACCACTCCCAAAGGATACATAGATCTAAGATTAACATAGGGAACAAAAAACGCATTCAAATCAGAACGCGTGCGGTTCATAGTAGCCGATTTTCCCTCTGAATATAATATAATCTTAGGTCGACCCACAATACATCAATGGGACATGATGGTATCCACCAAGCACCAGAAGATCAAAATGGTGAGTAGTACCAATGAAATCATCACAGTCTGCGGTGATCAGAAAGAATCTCGAGGCTGTTACTTCGACACAATGAAGGAGACGAACCCCTCTCGAGTCCATCCAGGAAATAAACACATCCCCAACCCCGCATCTGCAAACAAAAGGAAAGCAGTGAATGTCGTTGAACTAGACATGCGGGAAGACACAGTCCCTCGCCCAGAACCCAATGGGGAATTGGAAGATTTAACCCTGGGAGACGAACCCGGTCAATGCACTCGGATAGGCAAGTCCACTGATCCTTCCCTTAAGGCCGAGATTGCTGAGTTTCTCAGGAACAACAAGGATGTCTTTGCATGGACGTCATCGGAAATTCCGGGTATCGACCCACAATTCTGCTGCCATAAGCTATCAGTCTACCCAGGATCAATGCCGGTATCCCAAAGAAAAAGGAAGTTAGGACCAGAGCGACAACAAGTTTTGGCAGATCACGTCAAAGAACTACTGGAGGCAGGTTTCATTTGAGAAATACAATACACCACATGACTGGCCAATGTCGTGATGGTCAAAAAGCCAAATGGCAAATGGAGGGTCTGCACCGACTACACAGACTTAAACAAAGTCTGTCCCAAGGACTCATACCCAATGCCCAATATAGACCAGCTGGTGGACAACTCGGCCGGTTTTCAACTCTTATCCTTCATGGACGCATATTCGAGGTACAACCAGATCCCAATGTATCCCGAGGACCAGGAAAAAACTGCTTTTATTGCTGAAAAGGCAAACTACTGCTATAATGTCATGCCATTTGGCCTAAAAAATTCAGGAGCCACATACCAAAGAATGATGAACAAGATTTTTGAAGATCAATTGGGAAAGAATGTTGAGGTCTACATTGATGATATGATTGTCAAATCTTTTTGTGCGGCAAAGCACATTAAGGACTTGGAACAAACTTTCAACAAACTCAGGACATATTGTATACGCCTCAACCCGGCCAAATGTGCATTTGGCGTTCCGGTAGGCAAATTCCTGGGATTCATGTTAACTCATCGGGGAATCGAAGCAAACCCCGAAAAATGTAGAGCAATTTTGGATATGAGGGAGCCCCAAAATAAAAAAGAGGTACAACAACTGACGGGCAGAATCGCGGCATTGACACGTTTCCTACCCAAATCGGCGGAAAAGGCCCTCCCTTTCTTCAAACTACTGAAAAAGGAAGCAACAAAGGAATGGAACTCGGAATGCCAACAGGCATTTGCTAAGTTGAAGCAATGCTTAGCAACCCCGCCAATACTGACCAAGCCCGAGTTAGGAGATATCCTGACCTTATACTTGGCCGTGGGGGAGGAAGCCGTAAGCGCAGTCCTGATCAAGGAGACAGAAGAGGACCAGAAACCAATCTACTGCATTAGCAGGGCGCTACAAGGAGCCGAATTACGATATCAAAAACTAGAAAAAGTAGCATATGCACTGCTGATTACAGCAAGGAGATTGCGGCCCTACTTCCAGGGACACCAAATCCGAGTCCGTACTAACCAGCCGGTCAGGCAAGTGTTGCATAAACCAGACTTGGCAGGAAGGATGGCAAGTTGGGCAATCGAGCTAAGTGAATTTGACATTAGTTATGAAAGTCGGAAGGCTATTAAATCACAAGCCTTGGCCGACTTCATAATGGAAATGACGTCATCACACCAAGAACAAGACCAAACCGGCAAAACTTGGAAAGTCTTTGTAGATGTGTTGCGATCTCGGCAAGTGTACCGATCGTTCCAAGTAATAAAGTGATAAGAAAGTATCGTCTCCACAGGGATTGATGAACAATTACTACTATAACCAGTCCTCTTAAGTTAGAGAAATCGATTGATTATTGACAAATACTTGCAATTTAAATTAAATGACAATAAAAGTAAAAGAATTGTTTTTGTATTTTTCTGGAAAAGACTTAAAATAGATGAAGAATTGTTTTTGTAGAAAAAGTAATGAAGAAGACTGTAGCCAGGGTACATTCACCAGTTGCTCCCAATTTTACTTCGGATTGATTCATAAAACCTATTGAAATTAACAACTCAGACAAATTATCATCTTTTAGAAATCATTAGTTAGATCCCAATCCCTTGGTGATCTAACCCTTTACTTCAATTGGAACCCTAATCCCTTAGTAGTTCCGCCTGAAAATAAGCATTATGTAGATAAATCCCACGACTGCAATCCATACAAGTCTATCCCTAGAACATGCATAGAGAGTCATCTTTATCTCCTTTCAGGATCAAGCATTCCAACATCCCTATTGTGAATCCTGATCCCCAGAATATTATTCCCTATTAGGTTGATCAGATCTAGTAGAAATAATATCAATACGCTCAAGATAAAAGATGAAATACATTAATTCAATACATAAAATGGATCAATCCTTGTAGCAATTGTTTACAAAGGATCATGCCCCTGACTACAGAAATAGATCTAGCCAATCAACATCATGATCGCTGATCTGATTTCAACATAAACTAAAGAAAGAAAATAAAGAAGAATAC
>JAVKPL010012753.1:0-63851 GCA_032173675.1 Gastrolobium villosum
CACCGATCGTTCCAAGTAATAAAGTGATAAGTAAGATCGTCTCCACAGGGATTGATAAACAATTACTACTATAACCAGTCCTCTTAAGTTAGATAAATCAATTGGTGTTTCCACACTATATGGTAACTAAAAATGTAAAGACTTGTTTTTAGGGTTTTTATGAAAAAGACTTAAAATAAATGCAGAAAATGTTTTTGTAGAAGAAGTGATGAGAGAAAACTTGTAGCCAGGGTACATTCACCAATTGTTTCCCAATTCTACTTCGGATTGATTCATAATACCTATTGAAATTAACAACTCAGACAAATTATCATCTTTTAGAAATAATTAGTTAGATCCCAATCCCTTGGCGATCTAACCCTTTACTTCAATTGGGACCCTAATCCCTTAGCAATCCCGCCTGAAAATAAGCATTATGTAGATAAATCCCCATCACTGCAATCCATATAAGTCTATCCCTAGAACATGCATGGAGAGTTATCTTTATCTCCTTTCAGGATCAATATTCCAATATCCCTATTGTGAATCCTTGATCCCCAGAATATCATTTCCTATTAGGTTGATCAGATCTAACAGAAATAATATCAATACGCTCAAGATAAAAGATGAAATATATTAAATTCAATACATAGAATGATTCAATCCTTGTAAAAATTGTTTACAAAGTCATCATGCCCCTGACTACAGAAATAGATCTAGCCAATCAACATCATGATCGCTGATCTGATTTTCAACATAAACTGAAAAGAAAATAAAGAAAAGTACAAGAATGGAGTGATGAACACGAAGAACGCCTCTCCTCTAGGTCTTGTGATGTGTATTCAGAGATATCTTTCTTCAAAGGTTGAGTCTTTTTTTATAAGAGACTTTGACCTAATTTGCAACATTTGAATCTTCATATTTTCGCGCCTCCCACGCTCAGAGCGCCACTCCCGCGCTCAGGGCGTGGGAGTTTCTGCCAATTTTCCACCTCCCGCGCTGATGGCGCGGATCTCGCGCTCTCAGCGCGGGACCTTCTGCCAAATTTTTCTTTCCCGCGCTCTCAGCGCGGGAGTGGCGCTGCGAGCGTGGGAACCTAGGTCTCTTTTGATATGTTTTTGCCTTCTTTTGTTTATCTTCCTTGATATTCAGACTTTGGATATTTTTACTCTTTTTCTCTGCTTTTCTTGCATTGATTGAGTCATTTTCTTCCTCTTTTTGCCTTGTAATTTCCTATATGCTGATCGCATATCAAATAATTCCCAGATTTGAACTTTGCTGTCCCTAGCAATGTACAAGACTAAATCAAGGAAACAGATTAATCCAACATAACATTGTACAGCCAACAGATCATCATACTAAGTATGCTTGAATCAATGCGAAGAATTTTTAATAATGCCTTTCATGAAAAGATTAGAATCTAATTTGCACATCCCTCACCCAGATAATCAAATAACGCTCAATACTCAAGTGTTTGGGGAAATGACAATTACTCAAGCTATCACAGTAACAACATTATCATAAACTTGCTCATATTCTCAAGTTCCTAAAGATGAGGAACATTAATACATGCAAAATTGATCAAAAGGACATCACAGGTTGTAACTTGGCCAGGCTAAAGGGTGGGATTTTATGGATAGTAGCTCAAGTAACAATGAGATTGAAAATTTTGATAGTTTTTCATTTTTAACACATTCAACTCATTTGTTTTGCTCCACTAATGTTCCCACATAATTTCGGGAATTTAATTCCTTCAGCCATATTTTCTTTATATTCACCTTTTTTTTTCTTTTTCCTTTTTAAAGGACACAATTCAGTCACCTTTCTTTATTTTGACCTCTGTGGAGCTTACCTCAATTTCTTTGTTTTATTTCAAAACATCAGGGATTCAATCTCATTTAAGGTAAGACAATAGGAATATGTCTAAGCAATCAACAGGAGTTATGAACAAAAAGGTTCAGGCACAAAGGGGTTAACACTGGAAGAATTCACATAGGTGGTTTATTTGGCCATGGCTACAGAATAAAATTCTGCCTTTATCATTTCAATCAATGCATGTATTTCAGAGAAACAAAGCAAGTTCTAGAATGCTATCACAGTGAGTTCTCTCAAAATAAATTTAGTGTTTGGTCCCAAAAACTCTCTAGCTATGATGTTAAACTAGATTTCCAAAATAATCATTTAGGCATTTATTAACCATTCATAGCTTAGCAATTCAGACATTCTAGTTGACAATATTTGCCTATACAATATCATGCTAGCAGTTTATGTATCCAGAATTTAATCAAGCATAATTGAACCTGAGAATTTTTTCTTTTTCAATACAAGACTTCTTTTCATGGTGTATGGTGTAGTTCCACCACATTCATCAACCTTGCAATCTTGCATTCAGCATGTATGCGATAATTCCCAGATTTGAATGTTGCTGTCCACAGCAACAAACTAATCTAAGATATAGCTTAAGCTGCCAGATGTAGTACACACATAATTGTTAATATCCAAAGCAAAATATGCAAGAAAATATAACCCAATATAAAGTGCCAGCAACCTTAACTCTGTTCAACCTTTTAAAAAGATGTAAAACTAAATTGTTCCAAGAAATTTAAAACAAAATGCAGTAAATGGCAGTGGAGGAATAAGGTCAAAAGTCATCCATAAATTCATCAGCTTCAAAATCACCAAGGATGTCATCATCTGCAGTATTGGAAGGCATAGATGGACCTGCTTGTGTACCAGGTGGAACTTGACCCATTAATCCAGCTGTGTCAATTCCCCTATCCAAGCATAGTCGCTCCAACATGCTCATCATATAGTTGTTCTGAACCAGTAACTGTTGGAGCAACTGAGAGTCAGTAGATGTAGATGGTGCTGATACTGGGGCAGGTGGTGGAACAGCACCGCCAGATGCTTTCCATATTGCTTGCCTTCTGGACTCCTTCTGCATTTCATTATACAGACGCTGTGTTAAATCTGCTTTGGTCTTTACATCTCTGGGCTCATCATCTGGTATATCTACTCCTGCTTTTATGCAAAGCTGCTCAATGAGGGAGCAGTGAGCCAGACTAAAGTCTAACCTGCCATGAGTAATCATGTGGGATATTCTATCAGACAGAATAGCCCCAATATGGAGGTTGTAATCTCCTAGCAGAGTATACAGCAGTACTGCCCTTTCCACATTGACATCACTTAGATTAGTAGAAGCCATGATGGCGGAATTGATGAAGGAGTGCTAGAAAATTGCCTCTTCATTGAGATCTAGCCTATCCAATTTTTCTGGCACGGCTGGCTGGCCTTGTTTGGCCTTCCATGCAGAATTTGGTTGAGTGATGCCTTCCCGAATAGTGGTAGCCAAAGCCGGCATTTCTTCCCTATACAACCCGTCAACCGGCTGCATCCTGTTGAAGGTGTCAGTGAAAAAACAGGATTGGGTTGCTTCCCATGAGGTGTTCAGCAACCTCTCAATTTGGAAGGCTGTAAAAGAGACTTCCTTCCCCCTGACCCAGCTCTTTCTTGTCCTGTCTACTGTGTCCTTATCAGCATTGGCACAGAATTCGCGCAATATGGTGCTGCAGCTTGCCTGTGGAAGTTGTATCAATTTGTTCCATTTCCTTCTTTCAATTGTCAGGACTACTGGACAGTCATCCGCCAGGAGACTGCTGATTCTTCGTTCCGGTATGATTTTCTTTCTTAAAAACCAGTTGTGGTACCGGTCTTGGGCTTCCGGAGACAGAAACCGGTTACCATCAAAATCAACCAGAGCAGGGGCTCTTGGCCTTTTGGTGCTAGCTGCACCTGTGGGCTTTTTGGCTACCTTCTTTTGCTGCATTCAGAAAATTTCCAATACAGATACCATACAAATATATACAGTATTAAAATCCACAATCAGAGACAATCAATAACAATTCCCAGATTTACCTCATGCATATTGTAGTATAACATTGTACGCAGCCCCATCATGCCATTATATTACATACCATTAATCATGCAAACCAATATGACAGTAATTACAATCATGGTATGAATACGAAAAATGGGATTGCAACAGTGACATATGTACAATCATTTTGTTTTTTTTTGGGAAAAATACCTAGCATGCATTTCTATTACAGTTAACATATGGGGCCAGCATCCTATTCATCTCCGTTTTCATATGCATTTTGAAGGAAGGAAAATTCTTGGCTCAAGCATTTTATCAAACATTGAGCATGCATTTGTCCAACATCCATCAACATCATAGTATCAACAAACAATATTTCAAATTGAAAAACAAAAGAGTGTACACTTACCTTGTCTCCTGCCATTTGAAGAGGAAAAGAATTTACCACGCAGTGATGAATCCTTAGGTGTATTAGAACCTTAACCCTAACCCTTCAATGGTTGAGGGATATGTGGGGATGAAAAGGGAAAGTGTATGGGGATGAAAAAAAAGAAGAAGAGGGAGATGTGTGGGGGAAGGGAATGAGAAGAAAATGAAGAAGGGGAAAGGGAATATGGAAGGAAGAAGAAGAAGAGAAAAGTAAGAGGGGAAGGAAGAAGAAGAGGGGAGCGGAGGAGAGAAGATCGGTCAAAGAGAGAGAGATGGGAAATTGGGGGAAAACTAGGGTTTCCCCTTTTTAAAAAAATTGGTCGCGCTTCCCGCGCGCACAGCGCCAACCCCGCGCTGTGAGCGCGGTACTCTCTGGCATTTTTTTATCTTCCGCGCTTCTGGCGCGGATCTCGCGCTCTTAAGCGCTGGTCTCACTCCATATTTATCCAACAAACTCTCCACTGCCACTTTTATGCTGGAAAAAATGGTCCACGCTGCTAGCGTGGTAACCGCGCTACCAGCGTGGACTAACCCTTTTTTTTTTTTTAATATGATCCACTGGTTGCCTCCAGTAAGCGCTTGTTTAATGTCACGAGCCTGACTGGAACCATGTTTAATCGGGTGAAGTCAAAGAGACAGAAATTATCTCTCTATTCACAGGTTCCCCAAAGTAAATTTTTAGCCGATTTCCATTTACTTTAAAAGATCTCTCATCATTCAGGGGAGAGATTTCAAATGTGCCATATGGAAATACATTCTTCACTATAAAGGGACCAGACCAACGAGATTTAAGTTTTCCAGGAAACAATTTCAATCTAGAATTGTACAGAAATACCTGTTGACCAGGTGCAAACTCTTTATGCTTGATCCTGCTATCATGCCACTGCTTTGTCTTTTCTTTATAAATTTGTGCACTCTCATAAGCAGTTTTCTGAACTCATCTAGCTCATTTAGCAATATTCTCTTTCTTTTGGGCTCCTGATAGTTCAAAATTTAAGAACCTTGTGGCCCACAAAGCTTTGTGTTTATATGCAAAACTTTTAAACTCCACTGGGTAAATGGCAAGGTTTGCCATATACCAAGGAGGATGATAAGGTGACATGCCTTTAAGATTGGAGTTTTGAATGCAGTCCTGTATGCCCAAAGTGCATCATCAAGCTTTTTGGCCCAATCTTTCCTAGAAATCCCTACTGTCTTTTCTAGGATTCTTTTTATCTCTCTATTTGAGACTTCCACTTGCCCACTAGTTTGAGGATGATATGGTGTGGCTATCCTGTGTCTCACTCCATATTTATCCAACAAACCCTCAAAATGTCTGTTACAAAAGTCACAACTGTATAGTACCCCCATCACTAATGATAGCTTCGAGGTACTCCAAACCTTGTAAAAATATTTTTCCTTAGAAAATTTACCACCACCTTAGCATCATTAGTAGCAACAACCTACCCACTTAGATACATAATCCCACAGCCACAAGGATATATTGGTTAGAATAAGAGGATGGAAATGGACCTTTAAAATCAATGCCCCAAACATCAAATAATTCCACTTCTAAAATATTATTCAAGGGCATCTCATCCTTCGTGACACCTTTGAGCACATTTGTCACATCAACTCCTGTCAATCCCTTGCATCCTTACCCTTCCTCCTTTGTTGGACAATTAGCCCATATTGCAAATTGGGTAAATTTTGCATTTTTATTTGTGAATTCAAGAATGGTATGACAAAAAGCAATTTCCAGGATAGGATCTGGTACGAAATCAACGTCCTCAACAAGAAAATTTCTTTCTCCTTTTGCCTTGTAAGCTGATATCATTTTCCAACGGAGGACTTTGGCCATAGCCCGCTTTGCAAAGTGGCTAAGGCCCCCATTGCCCACAAAATGTCCATCACCATACTTTTATTTCAAATTTTGGTACCAATGCCAAATAAATCAAAAATTAAGGATATATCCTTCCCATTCAAACATAATTCCCAGAAATAACCTTTCTAAGGCACCTATCAGAAATTTTTCGAAGATTTGCCTCTAGATACACATCAGCCAATATGCCAGGGTATGCTCCAAATGATATCAAACCTGTTCACAAAACTTTTGAAAAATTTCCAAATCAAACTTGAAAAAGTAGCATCCACTTCCTATTGCTAATTACCCAACCTTCTGTGACTAGCATCAATAATCCTTTTTTTCAGTTGAAAGAAACCCACATCACTTTCACAAGAAAATTTCTTTTGTCCAATGTTGCCTTGATCAATAAAAGGTTCATTTTCCACTACCAATTGATCAACAGTTGCTCATAGAAAGATTGGCGGGCCATTCTTGAAGCCATTACCAGAATTGCTTCTTGGATGGGTACATCAGGTTCTACAAGTGCCAAATCCTGTAGTCTCCATAAAGACCAGGGAAAAGATATCTATGAGGCAACCACCATATATAACATACTTCACAGGAATCTTAGGGATTGAAGTGGATAAAGCAAAATTAATGTTGATTGAACAACTTCCCATCCCTGTAAATATAAATGCTGTTAGGAGTTTCCTAGGACATGCAGGTTTTTACAGGCGATTCATCAAGGATTTCTCCAAGATTGCTAAACCATTAAGCCAACTCTTGGTGAAAGATTCTGAATTTTTGTTTGATTATGCTTGTTTTAAGGCCTTCCATGTGTTAAAAGAAAAGCTTACTACAACTCCAGTACTTACAGCTCCCGATTGGAACCTTCCATTTGAACTCATGTGTGATGCCAGTGCATATGCAATTGGTGCAGTCCTTGGTCAGCGTAAGGAAAAGTTATTACATGTCATTTACTATGCTAGCAAAGTTTTGAATGATGCTCAGATTAATTATGCAACAACTGAGAAAGAAATGTTAGCAGTAGTTTATGCATTGGACAAATTTAGACCTTACTTGTTAGGATCTAAAATTGTTGTTTTTACTGACCATTCTGCTATTAAGTTTTTGATGACTAAGCAGGACGCAAAACCACGGTTGTTAAGGTGGATGTTACTTTTTCAAGAATTTGATTTGGAAATTCGGGACAAAATTGGAGTGGAAAATAAAGTGGCTGATCATCTCTCTAGAATCCAGGCAAAAGAACTACAAGATAGTTCAGAAAAAGAAATCAATGATTATTTCCCTGATGAGAAGGTGATGGCAGTCTTTGTTCCTCCATGGTTCGCAGATTTTGCCAACTATAAAGTGGTAAGAGAGTTGCCTCCCAACCTTACAAGGCAACAACAAAAGAAATTTCTGCGAGAGGTGAGGCGTTATTTCTGGGAGGATCCACATCTATATTTCCAATGTGCTGATGGGATCCTTCGCAGATGTGTTCCGGAGTTTGAAGTGGGCCAGATTTTGTGGCATTGCCATTCTTCTAATTATGGAGGACATTTTGGGGGCAATAGAACCGCACAAAAAGTTTTGCAAAGCGGTTACTACTGGCCAACACTTTTTAAGGACGCAAGAGATTGCGTAGAAAAATGTGACAAATGTCAAAGGACAGGAAATCTCTCACGAAAGGATGAGATGCCCTTGAATAATATTTTAGAAGTGGAATTATTTGATGTTTGGGGCATTGATTTTATGGGTCCATTTCCATCCTCTTATTCTAACCAATATATCCTTGTGGCTGTGGATTATGTATCTAAGTGGGTAGAAGCTGTTGCTCTTCCCACTAATGATGCTAAGGTTGTAGTAAATTTTCTAAGGAAAAATATTTTTACAAGGTTTGGAGTACCTCGAGCTATCATTAGTGATGGGGGTACTCATTTTTGTAACAGACATTTTGAGGGTTTGTTGGATAAATATGGAGTGAGACACAGGATAGCCACACCATATCATCCTCAAACTAGTGGGCAAGTGGAAGTCTCCAATAGAGAGATAAAAAGAATCCTAGAAAAGACAGTAGCGATTTCTAGGAAAGATTGGGCCAAAAAGCTTGATGATGCACTTTGGGCATACAGGACTGCATTCAAAACTCCAATAGGCATGTCACCTTATCAGTTGGTATATGGCAAACCTTGCCATTTACCAGTGGAGTTAGAACACAAAGCTTTGTGGGCCACAAGGTTCTTAAATTTTGAATTATCAGGAGCCCAAAAGAAGAGAATATTACAGCTAAATGAGCTAGATGAGTTCAGAAGAACTGCTTATGAGAGTGCACAAATTTATAAAGAAAAGACAAAGCAGTGGCATGATAGCAGGATCAAGCATAAAGAGTTTACACCTGGTCAACAGGTATTGCTGTACAATTCTAGATTGAAATTGTTTCCAGGAAAACTTAAATCTCGTTGGTCTGGTCCTTTTATAGTGAAGAATGTATTTCCATATGGCACCATTGAAATCTCTCCCCTGAATGATGAGAGATCTTTTAAAGTAAATGGAAATCGGCTAAAAATTTACTTTGGGGAACCTGTGAATAGAGAGATAATTTCTGTCTCTTTGACTTCACCCGATTAAACATGGTTCCAGTCAGGCTCGTGACATTAAACAAGCGCTTACTGGAGGCAACCAGTGGATATTTTACTTATTTAAAAAAAAAAAAGGGTTAGTCCACGCTGATAGCGCGGTTCCCACGCTAGCAGCGTGGACCAGCATAAATTGGCAGAGAGTACCGCGCTTAAGGCGCGAGATCCGCGCCAGAAGCGCGGAAGATAAAAAAATGCCAGAGAGTACCGCGCTCACAGCGCGGGGATGGCGCTCACAGCGCGGGCTGTGAGCGCGGGAAGCGCGACCATTTTTTTTAAAAAGGGGAAACCCTAGTTTTTTTCCCCTCATTTCCCATCTCTCTCTCAGCCGCCACCCTCTCTTCCCCTCCCCTCTTCTTCTTCCTTCCCCTCTTACTTTTCTTCTACTTCTTCTTCCTTCCATATTCCCTTTCCCCCTATTTTCTCTCATTCCCTTCATCCCCACCTACTCCCTATTCGTTTTTCATCCCCATATTTTGTTTCCCCATTTTCATCCCCTCATCTCCCTCAACCATTGAAGGGTTAGGGTTAGGGTTCTCAGCACTTAAGCATTCATCACTACGTGATTGATTTTTCTTTTCAAATGGCAGGAGACAAGGTAAGTGTACACTCTTTTGTTTTTAAATTTGAATATTGTTTGTTGATACTATGATGTTGATGGATGTTGGACAAATGCATGCTCAATGTTTGATAAAATGCATATGAAAACAGAGATGAATAGATGCTGGCCCCCATATGTTAACTGTAATAGAAATGCATGCTAGGTATTTTTCCCAAAAAAAAAAACAAAATGATTGTACATATGACACTGTTGCAATCCCATTTTTCGTATTCATCCCATGATTGTAATTACTGTCATATTGGTTTGCATGATTACTGGTATGTAATATAATGGCATGATGGGGCTGAGTACAATGTTATACTACAATATGCATGAGATAAATCTGGGAATTGTTATTGATTGTCTCCAATTGTGGATTTTAATGCTGTATATCTTTGTATGGTATCTGTATTGGAAATTTTCTGAATGCAGCAAAAGAAGGTAGGCAAAAAGCCCGCAGGTGCGACTGGCACCAAGAGACAAAGAGCCCCTGCTCTGGTTGATTTTGATGGTAACCGGTTTCTGTCTCCGGAAGCCCAAGACCGGTACCACAACTGGTTTTTAAGAAAGAAAATCATACCGGAACGAAGAATCAGCAGTCTCCTGGCGGATGACTGTCCAGTAGTCCTGACAATTGAAAGAAGGAAATGGAACAAATTGATACAACTTCCACAGGCAATGCTTGCGCGAATTCTGTGCCAATGCTGATAAGGACACAGTAGACAGGACAAGAAAGAGCTGGGTCAGGGGGAAGGAAGTCTCTTTTACAGCCTTCCAAATTGAGAGGTTGCTGAACACCTCATGGGAAGCAACCCAATCCTGTTTTTTCACTGACACCTTCAACAGGATGCAGCCGGTTGACGGGTTTTATAGGGAAGAAATGCCGGCTTTGGCTACCACTATTCGGGAAGGCATCACTCAACCAAATTCTGCATGGAAGGCCAAACAAGGCCAGCCAGCCGTGCCAGAAAAATTGGATAGGCTAGATCTCAATGAAGAGGCAATTTTCTGGCACTCATTCATCAATTCCACCATCATGGCTTCTACTAATCTAAGTGATGTCAATGTGGAAAGGGCAGTACTGCTGTATATTCTGCTGGGAGATTACAACCTCCATATTGGGGCTATTCTGTCTGATAGAATAGCCCACATGATTACTCATGGCAGGTTAGACTTTAGTCTGGCTCACTGCTCTCTCATTGAGCAGCTTTGCATAAAAGCAGGAGTAGATATACCAGATGATGAGCCCAGAGATGTAAAGACCAAGGCAGATTTAACACAGCGTCTGTATAATGAAATGCAGAAGGAGTCCAGAAGGCAAGCAATATGGAAAGCATCTGGCGGTGCTGTTCCACCACCTGCCCCAGTACCAGCACAATCTACATCTACTGACTCTCAGTTGCTCCAACAGTTACTGGTTCAGAACAACTACATGATGAGCATGTTGGAGCGACTGTGCTTGGATAGGGGAATTGACACAGCTGGATTAATGGGTCAAGTTCCACCTGGTACACAAGCAGGTCCATCTATGCCTTCCAATACTGCAGATGATGACATCCTTGGTGATTTTGAAGCTGATGAATTTATGGATGACTTTTGACCTTATTCCTCCACTGCCATTTACTGCATTTTGTTTTAAATTTCTTGGAACAATTTAGTTTTACATCTTTTTAAAAGGTTGAACAGAGTTAAGGTTGCTGGCACTTTATATTGGGTTATATTTTCTTGCGTATTTTGCTTTGGATATTAACAATTATGTGTGTACTACATCTGGCAGCTTAAGCTATATCTTAGATTAGTTTGTTGCTGTGGACAACAACATTCAAATCTGGGAATTATCGCATACATGCTGAATGCAAGATTGCAAGGTTGATGAATGTGGTGGAACTACACCATACACCATGAAAAAGAAGTCTTGTATTGAAAAAGAAAAAATTCTCAGGTTCAATTATGCTTGATTAAATTCTGGATACATAAACTGCTAGCATGATATTGTATAGGCAAATTTTGTCAACTAGTATGTCTGAATTGCTAAAGTTTGAATGGTTAATAAATGCCTAAATGATTATTTTGGAAATCTAGTTTAACATCATAGCTAGTGAGTTTTTGGGCCCAAACACTTAATTTATTTTGAGAGACCTCACTGTGATAGCATTCTAGAACTTGCTTTGTTTCTCTGAAATACATGCATTGATTGAAATGATAAAGGCAGAATTTTATTCTGTAGCCATGGCCAAATAAACCACCTATGTGAATTCTTCCAGTGTTAACCCCTTTGTGCCTGAACCTTTTTGTTCATAACTCCTGTTGATTGCTTAGACATATTCCTATTGTCTTACCTTAAATGAGATTGAATCCCTGATGTTTTGAAATAAAACAAAGAAATTGAGGTAAGCTCCACAGAGGTCAAGATAAAGAAAGGTGACTGAATTGTGCCTTTAAAAGGGAAAAAGAAAAAGGTGAATATAAAGAAAATATGGCTGAAGGAATTAAATTCCCGAAATTCTGTGGGAACATTAGTGGAGCAAAACAAATGAGTTGAATGTGTTAAAAATGAAAAACTATCAAAATTTTCAATCTCATTGTTACTTGAGCTACTATCCATAAAATCCCACCCTTTAGCCTGGCCAAGTTACAACCTGTGATGTCCTTTTGATCAATTTTGCATGTATTAATGTTCCTCATCTTTAGGAACTTGAGAATATGAGCAAGTTTATGATAATGTTGTTACTGTGATAGCTTGAGTAATTGTCATTTCCCCAAACACTTGAGTATTGAGCGTTATTTGATTATCTGGGTGAGGGATGTGCAAATTAGATTCTAATCTTTTCATGAAAGGCATTATTAAAAATTCTTCGCATTGATTCAAGCATACTTAGTATGATGATCTGTTGGCTGTACAGTGTTATGTTGGATTAATCTGTTTCCTGGATTTAGTCTTGTACATTGCTAGGGACAGCAAAGTTCAAATCTGGGAATTATTTGATATGCGATCAGCATATAGGAAATTACAAGGCAAAAAGAGGAAGAAAATGACTCAATCAATGCAAGAAAAGCAGAGAAAAAGAGTAAAAATATCCAAAGTCTGAATATCAAGGAAGATAAACAAAAGAAGGCAAAAACATATCAAAAGAGACCTAGGTTCCCACGCTCACAGCGCGGGGATGGCGCTCTGAGCGTGGGAAATGAAAATTTGGCAGAAGGTCCCGCGCTGAGAGCGCGAGATCCGCGCCATCAGCGCGGGAGGTGGAGATTTGGCAGAAACTCCCACGCCCTGAGCGCGGGAGTGGCGCTCTGAGCGTGGGAGGCGCGAAAATATGAAGATTCAAATGTTGCAAATTAGGTCAAAGTCTCTTATAAAAAGAGACTCAACCTTTGAAGAAAGAGCATCTCAGAATACATATCACAAGACCTAGAGGAGGCGTTCTTCGTGTTCATCACTCCATTCTTGTACTTTTCTTTATTTTCTTTTCAGTTCATGTTGAAATCAGATCAGCGATCATGATGTTGATTGGCTAGATCTATTTCTGTAGTCAGGGGCATGATCCCTTTGTAAACAATTGTTACAAGGATTGAATCATTCTATGTATTGAATTTAATATATTTCATCTTTTATCTTGAGCGTATTGATATTATTTCTGTTAGATCTGATCAACCTAATAGGGAATAATATTCTGGGGATCAGGATTCACAATAGGGATATTGGAATACTGATCCTGAAAGGAGATAAAGATGACTCTCCATGCATGTTCTAGGGATAGACTTATATGGATTGCAGTCGTGGGATTTATCTACATAATGCTTATTTTCAGGCGGGATTACTAAGGGATTAGGGTTCCAATTGAAGTAAAGGGTTAGATCGCCAAGGGATTGGGATCTAACTAATTATTTCTAAAAGATGATAATTTGTCTGAGTTGTTAATTTCAATAGGTATTAAGAATCAATCCGAAGTAAAATTGGGAACAACTGGTGAATGTACCCTGGCTACAGTCTTCTTCATCACTTCTTCTACAAAAACATTTTCTGCATTTATCTTAAGTCTTTTTCATAAAAACCCTAAAAACAAGTCTTTACATTTTGAGTTACCATAGTGTGAAAACACCAATTGATTTATCTAACTTAAGAGGACTGGTTATAGTAGTAATTGTTTATCAATCCCTGTGGAGACGATCTTACTTATCACTTTATTACTTGGAACGATCGGTGCACTTGCCGAGTTCGCAACAGTCATCTAGTCATTCAAACAAAGCTCCAATCAGATTTGGTAGTTGAGAGAATAAGTGCGTGAGTTGGTTCAAATTTTGAATGCAACCACTCATCATATTTGGACCCCTTTTTTGGGCTGAATATGGCGCATAAAATGGGTAACCATATGATGGTTTTTAAATCAGAATTTTGACTAGGTTTGAACTTAGTCTTATGAGGATAAGATTGGAGGTTGTTGGCTAGATTTGATTTGCAACAACTCCACTTGATTCTCCTTGATTTTGTGCGCGACTTTCAAATGCTTTTGAAAGAAAAATCTGATTAATATATACTATTCTCTCTTCCCTTCTTGTGCGCATACTTACTTGGGTTGTTCTTCTCCTTATGGTTTTCACAAAAACCTAGCCTACTCTCTATCCTTCTCATGCGCCATTCTATAGGGTAGTTCACTACACCTTTCCAAACACAATTCCTAGCCTCCACATTCACCAATTGAGCGCATAGCAAGCCTCATTGTGGAGATCATCTGGTGGCTTGTAAGAAGGTGTTCTTGCATCATTGACGAACGGTGGTGTGGATCAACATTAGAGGGTTTGAACCCTTCAGACCCGACAATTGATCTCCCTGACTGATCAGGCCAAAACAAGGTAACATCATGCTGTCATAAACATGGATCTTTATGTTCATGTATGTTTCCGCGTGAATTTTTTTTGTTTTTCCACCTTACATGCATCGGCCTTCAAGGCCATTTTACTTTCATATCATGGCATACATGATGGATCCAATAGCCGAAGCGTATGGAATTCCACTCATGCAATCCTTCTCAGGCTGTGACTTAGGACACATAGCCTTTGATAGGTGTACCCCATGACTGACAGGAAGAAAACCCCTTTTCGACCCTTCCATGCTAAACCTCTTTAGCATCTTGTCAACATACGTTGATTGAGATAAACCCAGTAGCCTCTTGGATCTATCTCTATAGATCTTTATACCAAGTATAAAGGTTGCCTCTCCTAAATCCTTCATGGTGAAATTTTCTGAAAGCCACTCTTTCGTTATTTTTAATGTGGGGATGTCATTTCCTATTAGCAATATGTCATCTACATAAAGTACTAGGAAGACGTCATTACTCCCACTAACCTTCCTGTAAACACAAGGTTCATCCTCGTTCTTGATAAAACTGTTACTCTTAACGACTTCATCAAAACGTATATTCCAACTCCTTGATGCTTGCTTTAGCCCATAAATTGACCTTTGTAGTTTGCATACCATATGCTCTTTATCTTTGATTTTAAAGCCTTCAGGTTGTGTCATGTACATTTCCTCCTTCAAGAGCCCATTCAAGAAGGCGGTCTTGACATCCATTTGCCAAATTTCATAGTCGTGGTATGCTGCTATTGCTAGCATGATCCTAATAGATTTGATCAGGGCAACTGGTGAGAAAGTTTAATTATAGTCAACTCCTTGTCTTTGACGATACCCTTTCGCCACCAACCTAGCTTTGTAGGTCTGAACGTTGCCATCTGCATCAGTCTTTCTTTTAAAGACCCATTTATTACCGATAGGAACTATTGCTTGTGGTTTAGGAACCAAGGTCCATACCTTGTTTTGATACATTGAATCCATTTTAGATTCCATGACTTCAAGTCATGTTGAGGAGTCAACATCCTTGACTGCCTCCTCGTAGTTACTTGGTTAATCATCCTCGACAATTTGCTGATTCTCAATCATAAACACATACCTCTCAGGTGGATGGATGACCCTCGTAGATCTACGGAGTTGTGTGTTTACTTCTCCATTGGAGAACGTTGCCTGCGGAGCAGACTCAGGTTCCTCAATCTGTTCTTGTGGATCTTGTACTTCTTCAAGACCAATCTTACTCCCACTGCCTCCTTGAGAGATCAAATCTTTCTCAAGGAACTCAGCATTCTTTGACACAAACACTTTGTGTTCTTCCATGGAGTAGAAGTAGCATCCCTTAGTACCTTTAGGATACCCCACAAATAGACATTTAGTACTCTTAGCACTAAGCATGTCTGATGTCAACGCTTTGACATAAGCTGGCGATCCCCATACCCTGAGGCAACTCAGGTTGGGTCTCTTACCACTCCATATCTGATATGGTGTGGTCTAAACAGATTTAGACGGTACCTGATGCTCACCGGCAAGTATACCGATCGCACAAGTAATAAAGTGATAAATAAAGTTCGTCTCCATAGGGATTAGGATCTAATATCAATTAAACTTTTTTCTTAAAGAATGGAAGATTTCAAATAGGGTTTTGACAAATATTGTCAATTCGATGGAAATTGAATTCTGAAAATAAAAGACTTGTTTTTGTATTTTTGTTTTGATAAATAAAACAATAAAAATGAAAATTGATTTGTAAAGAAGATGAGAAAAGCATTGTAGCCAGGATTCATTCACCAAATGATCCCCGCTTTTTACTCAGGATTGATTTACAATAATTATCTATATGATCACTCAGATAAATTATCATCTAAAAAGATTTAATAGTTAACCCTCAATTACTTGCAGGGTTAACCCTTTAATCCCATGAGGAACCTCAATTCCTTGCAATGTTTCTCATGGGATCAAGCAATGAGCGCGATAATTTAAGCATCTGCAATCATATACACGTCTATTCCTAACACGCATACAGATCGTTATCTTACCCCCTTTCGAGATCAAAACCCCAATATTCCTATCTAGGGTTTTGATCCTCAGAATATCCCCAACTATCAGATCGATCAATTCTAACAAAAGGAATATCAAATTCACACAGAGTAAAGATAAAGATAATTATATAAATCAAAAACCACAAACCAATCCTTCGTATCAAGGGTTCACATATGGATCGTGACCCTGACTACAATAAAAAGACCTAGCCAATCAACATCATGATTGCTAATCTAAAATTCAACATAAACTAAAATAAAAGATAAAGAAATACTAGAACGAGATGATGAACGAAGAATGCCACAGAGCTCCTCTACTCCAATCTCTCCAGATCTGCCTCCTTTCAAAATATATGTCTGTGTTTATCAGAATCTCCGACCTAATTGTGTAAAAGGTCCTTTTATAATATTTTATTTTCTTTCCAAAAATGCCTCTAAAAAACACGGTACATCCATCCCGCAAACCGGCGCCGGGTTGCCTGATTGCAAAAGCCGGTACTGCATATTCGTAAAACGGCGCCAGTAGGCGCCATAGTGGCGCCCCTTGGCGCCATTCCTCCTTCTTTGGGGCACTAATTGGCGCAATTCTTCTTCACTTTGGGCGCCAATTAGCGCCATGAATCTGCACAAATTTTTATTTTGTTGTGGCGCTAGGTAGCGCCACTTTGGTGCTACTTAGCGCCAGTTTGGTGCCTTCGCTGCAAAGTTCGTAAACTGGTGCGGGTTTGTGCCAGTTTGGTGCCGGTCCGCGCCATGCTTCTGGGACTTGTAGTGTACTGCACCTATGTAGAATTGGATTAACAGGCTTTTTATAATTCTCACTTCTTTTTCCTGTAAAAATATAATTAAAAGGTGAATATTATTGACATACAAAGAATCAATATAATTAGCAAATATGTATTTAAATTGCTCTCTTATAACTCTATTCTTATCAATTTTAACATAGAAAAATCACACTTGCTAGAGGCACATCAACCATTCCCAGATTTAAACGTTGTTGTCCCCAGCAATGTAAAAGACTTAATCCAGGAAATATTCAATTAATCCAACATAACAATCCATAGACACTCTCAGACACAATATGCCATGTATGTCTGACTCAATGTCATAAACTTCCAATAATGTCATCAGCTTCTTAAATATACCAGTGTACATTGATTACCCCTCACACAGATAAATAATGTTCACTCAACACTTAGTGTTTAAGGGTATTATGAGCACTAAATTACTCAAAGCTATAACACTACCATATGCTTGATCATATTCTAAAAAATTCTTAAAATTGAAAAATCAAACACATGCATCAATTGATCAAAAGGACTTCACAGGTTGTAACTTGGCTGGGGTAATAGGTAGGAAAGTTTGGATAGTAGCTCAAACAACCAAGAGATTGAAAACTGATATTTTTTCACTTTTAACAAATTCAACTCAATTGTTTTGCTCCACTAACATTCCCACAGAGTTTCGGGAATTAATTCCTTCCAGCCACCTTTTTTTTATTTTTTTTCCTTTTTCTTGCTTTTCACTTTACCCTTTCTCTCTTTTTTTTTATAAGGGTATAGATAAAAAAAAAATTTCATCCCTTAATTCCTTGACCTTTGTGGAGCTTACCTCAATTTCTTTACTTTATTTTCAACATATTCAGTGATTCAATCTCAACCAAGGTACGTCATATGGATATTGGCTAAGCCATTAATCAGGCCACAGGTCATTTTACAACAAATCAGTTCAGGCTCAAAAGGGCTAACAAGGGAAAATTTCATATAGGTGGGTTATTTTGGCCAATAGCTAATAAGAACAAAATGCCTTTATCATATCAATCAATGCATGCATAACAGAGAAACAAATCAAGTTCTAGAGTATTACAACAGTGAGGCCTCTCAACAAAAATTTCAGTGTTTAGGCTCAAAACCTCACAGCTATGGTATCAATGCAGACTCAAGAATTTTGACTTCAGACATTATCAGAATTCATAATATTAACTCAGATAAACGAGCAATCATGCAATCCAATTATGCCTATGCAATGTTATGCAAGAAAGTCATACAATATATTTCCTAAAATTCAATCATGTACATTAATAAGATGAGCACATTTAAACTTGGGATAACACACATTTTTTTATATAGCACACAAAATAACTATAAAAATAACTATAAAAATTAAAAGAGTTAGAATATCTCCCCTGATAGAAGAATTGCAGTTCTAAGGTGCAAGCCTACCATTCCCAGATTTAGAGCATTGCTGTCCTCAGCAATAATTAAACCACAAGAAGGAAGAAAAACCTGCACAATAGAACAAACAGTGGCATATAGAAGAAACTATAATGCACACATTAAAACATCAGAGAAAAATATACCAACACAAAATAACTAAACATACGAAACAGAAAAATAAACTAATATACAAGATCTCAATTAGCAAGGAGATATTATCAGCCCTCCATGTCATCCCCCTCAGCAGTATGGGATGACTCAGCAAATGGAGGATCTGGTGGTACTGGGTGCCTTGGTGTATGGGACCACCATTCCCAGATTTGGTCCAAACCATGGATCCATGTTAAAAACTCTTTGAAGTTTTGATTTTTCCGAGAGATAGAGTCTCGGTGTCTCTTGTCAAATTTCAGCTCCCAGTATCTCTTCCAACTCGTATCAAAGAATTTTACCCCTTCCTTTCTCCTTGCCTTCTTCTTTGTAGGATTACGCCTCCTTTGAAGCGTTCTCACCTCTTTGACATCATTATTTAAAATTTTAGGAAGATCCTTCACTTTCACTATTGGGGTTCCATCTTCTTTGGCCTCATCTTTGAGAATTTTAGGAACCTCAACCCATACATCTAGTTCTTCCTTTACAACTCCAAGACTAAAACAATCATCTTTGTAAGAAGACTGTTTTAAAGAATCAAAGACATGAATAGTAACAGTCTCATCATTCATTCTTAGCTCGTGCTTCCCACTTTCAACATCAATCAGTGCTTGAGATGTAGCTATGAAAGGTCTTCCCAACAAAAGAGGCATCTCAGCTCCCCCTTCCATATCCAACACTACAAAATCAGCAGGGAAGATGAACTTTTCCACCTTCACAAGAACATCTTCTATTATTCCACTAGGCTTTCTTACAGACTTATCAGCAAGTTGAAGAGATGCCAAAGTGGGTTTCAACTCAGTAATCCCCAAGGAATTACACACAGAAAAGGGCATCAAATTAATATTAGCCCCAAGATCACATAAGGCTCTACCAATTTTGGTGTTCCCAATTTCAATAGGAATATTGAAGTTCCCTGGATCATGACGCTTAGGCAGGAACTTTTTTGTAATTATAGCACTACACTCTTCAGTGAGTGTCACCATTTGGCACTCCTGCAATTTGTGCTTCCTTGACAAGAGATCCTTCATAAACTTGGCATAATTGGGCATGCCAGCCAAGGCTTCAGCAAAAGAAATATTTATATGTAATTTCTTGAAAATATCAAGAAATCTGCCATACTGTTGCTTTTGAGCATCCTTCTTGAATCTTTCAGGATAAGGTGCCATGGCTCGCACATATTCGGGATTAAGCTCAAACTTTTTCTTTTCAACAGCAATATGAGGCTCTTTTTCTTCACTTTTCTGAATAGGTTTCTGGACATCAGAAGGAATCTCCTCCTCTTTTTCTGGCTCCTCCACCGCCTTAAGCTTTTCTAGAGCTGCTACCACCTTACCACTCCTAGTTGTGATAAACATACAATCCTCCTTGGAATTTTTAACTATGTTACTAGAGGAAGTGCCTGGAGTTCTATCAACAACTTGCTTAGCTAACTGGCCAACTTGATTATCCAAATTCCTGATAGAAGCACTCATGTTTTTAGTAGTGGCCCTAGTCTCTTCCATGAAGGCATTGGAGTGTTGAGCCATTTGTCCAACTAACCTTTCCAAATCAGAACGCTCTTTAGCTTGGACTGGTGGAGGCTACAAGTAATTGTTAGAATTGTAATAAAGACCTGTGCCTTGACCTCTCCTCTGAAAATTTCTATTTCCAGGATGGAAATTCTGGTTCCTAGGAATGTTTCGTGGTGAAGACCTTTGCTCGTACCATACTCCATTCACTTGCACTTGTTGAGGAGAGTCAGAAGATAATAAAGATGAGCATTCATTGGATTCATGCTCACCCTTGCAATATTCACAAACCACAGCTGCAGCTTGCATAGTGGAAAGTTGCATCTTGTCCAGCCTTGATGTCGATTTTGCTAGCTGTTGTGCTAACAATTTATTCTCAGCCAGAACCGCATCATTGTTATCCAGGTGTAGAACACCCCTCTTAGGTTTAGTTGTCAAACCTTCATTTTCATTGGCAGCCATTCTTTCTATCAACTCTAGAGTCTCATTTGCTCTCAAGGATTTGATGCTACCACCTGCTGCACCATTCAGCACCATCCGAACTTCAGGTTTACACATATTAAAAATAATTCGGACTTGATCACCATTAGTCATGGGGTAATGAGGACATCTCCTCATTAGATCCTTGAAGCGGTTCCATGCTGCACACATAGTTTCACTCTCAACTTGAGTGAAATTGGTGATATCATTCACCATTTGGTTAAACCTTTCCATGGAAAAGAACTCGCAAAGAATTTGTTTGATAGACTCTCCCATGATGGAATACTTCTTGCTGGTTGCCTTTCCAACCAACTCAAGGCTTTCCCTTTAAGAGCAAAGGGAAACAGTCTCAGCCTGACTGCATCATTGGACACCTGGGGGTGTTTAGTGGAGTCACAGATCATCAGAAATCTGTCAATGAACCTGTGAGGGTCCTCATCAGCCTCTCAACCAAACTGAGCTCGCTCTACCAACTGAATATTGGCAGACTTGAGCTCCCAATGGTTGTTACCCACTTCTGGATGAACAATGCTTGAATTTGGTCTGTTGAATGCTGGTGTAAGAATTGTATCCATGAGCGGATTGTCCACTTCATCATTGTTCCCAGCCATTGTTTGTGCTTCTTCGAACAGAATTCTCAACTCGTTGAATGCAAGCTTCTTCCGAGCAAGTTTTCAGTTCAAATAATAATAAGAATAACAATAAAATATAAAATAAATAAAGAAAATAAAAATATTCACAAATATGCACAAACCCAATCCTAAAGATCAAGATTATATGATATAAGATAAACCAATCCCTGGCAACGGCGCCAAAAACTTGATGCTCTCCGGCAAGTATACCGATCGCACAAGTAATAAAGTGATAAATAAAGTTCGTCTCCATATGGATTAGGATCTAATATCAATTAAACTTTTTTCTTAAAGAATGGAAGATTTCAAATAGGGTTTTGACAAATATTGTCAATTCGATGGAAATTGAATTCTGAAAATAAAAGACTTGTTTTTGTATTTTTGTTTAGATAAATAAAACAATAAAAATGAAAATTGATTTGTAAAGAAGATGAGAAAAGCATTATAGCCAGGATTCATTCACCAAATGATCCCCGCTTTTTACTCCGGATTGATTTACAATAATTATCTATATAATCACTCAGATAAATTATCATCTAAAAATATTTAATAGTTAACCCTCAATTCCTTGCGGGGTTAACCCTTTAAGCCCAAGAGGAACCCCAATTCCTTGCAATGTTTCTCATGGGATCAAGCAATGGGCGCGATAATTTAAGCATCTGCAATCATATACACGTCTATTCCTAGCACGCATACAGATCGTTATCTTACCCCCTTTCGAGATCAAAACCCCAATATTCCTATCTAGGGTTTTGATCCTCAGAATATCCCCAACTATGAGATCGATCAATTCTAACAAAGGGAATATCAAATTCACACAGAGTAAAGATAAAGATAATTATATAAATCAAAAACCACAAACCAGTCCTTCGTATCAAGGGTTCACATATGGATCGTGACCCTGACTACAATAAAATGATCTAGCCAATCAACATCATGATTGCTGATCTAAAATTCAACATAAACTAAAATAAAAGATAAAGAAATACTAGAACGAGATGAAGAACGAAGAACGCCACAGAGCTCCTATCCTCCAATCTCTCCAGATCTGCCTCCTGTCAAAATATATGTCTGTGTCTGTCAGAATCTCCGACCTAATTGTGTAAAATGTCCTTTTATAATATTTTATTTTCTTTCCAAAAGTGCCCCTCAAAAACACGGTACATCCATCCCGCAAACCGGCGCCCGTTGGCGCAAGTCAGCGCCACGCTACTGCCTGATTGCAAAAGCCGGTACTGCATATTCGTAAAACGGCGCCAGTAGGCGCCATAGTGGCGCCACTTGGTGCCATTCCTCCTTCTTTGAGGCGCTAATTGGCGCCATTCGTCTTCACTTTGGGCGCCAATTAGCGCCATGAATCTGCACAATTTTTAATTTTTTTGTGGCGCTAGGAAGCTCCACTTTGGTGCTACTTAGCGCCAATTTGGTGCCTTCGCTGTAAAGTTCGTAAACTGGCGCGGGTTTGCGCCAGTTTGGTGCCGGTCCGCGCCATGCTTCTGGGACTTGTAGTGTACTGCACCCATGTAGAATTGCATTAACAGGCTTTTTATAATTCTCACTTCTTTTTCCTGTAAAAATACAACTAAAAGGTGAATATTATTGACATACAAAGAATCAATATAATTAGCAAATATGTATTTAATTTGCTCTCTTATAACTCTATTCTTATCCATTTTAACACAGAAAAATCACACTTGCCAGAGGCACATCAGTACCCTATTTAGAAGGTATGCCACTGTGTCTAAGGCATATCCCCAAAACGATTTTGGAAGTTGAGTCTCACTCATCATAGACCTAACCATGTCTAACAAGGTCATGTTTCTCCTTTCGGAGACACCGTTTGGTGTGGTGTGTAAGGAGCGGTAAGTTGTGAGAGAATTCTATTTTCTCTCAGATAATCCTGAAACTCGTGGCTCAAATATTCACCACCACTATCTGATCGTAATGTCTTAATCATCTTGCCACGCTGTTTCTCCACTTCATTCCTAAACTCTTTGAACTTTTCAAAAGCTTCAAATTTATATCTCATTAGGTATACATACCCAAATCTCGATTTGTCATCTATAAAGGTAATGAAATAGGAATATCCACCTCTAGCCTCAATAGACATCGGGCCACATACATCAGTACGAATGAGTTCTAATAACTCACTAGCCCTATGACTCTCAAGCCCTTTGGGCTTTTGTCGAATCATTTTCCCATCTAGACAAGATTCACACTGTCCATAGGATTCCAAATCCTTGGAGCCTAGGTATCCATCTTTATGCATCCTAGACAATCTTGTTTCATTTATGTGCCCTAGTCTACAGTGCCAAAGATAAGATTGATTATCCGTCCTAGGTCATTTCACATCTATATTGAGCACTTAAGTTCCCATTTCCAACACATACAATCCATTTATTAAAGAAGCATTACCATAAGCCATATCATTCAAAATGATAGAAAATGTACCATTCCTAATACTGAAAGTATAACCATCTTGTTCTAAACAAGAAATTGAAATAATGTTTCTAGAAATATTCGGAACATAAAGACAATTATTCAAATGCAATAAAAGGCCCGTAGGCAAAATAAGGTTAGCATCTCCAACTGAATGAGCAGCAACCCTTGCTCCATTACCAACGCGGAGATCCACCTCGTTTCTTTCCAATCTCCTTGGGCTCCTAAGTACCTTCAACATATTACAGATATGAGAACCGCATCCGGTATCCATTACCCATGAGGTAGGATTAGCACAAGAATAATTTATCTTAATCATGAAAATACCTGAGGCAGAAGCATCACCATGCTTCTTTTCCTTCACATTGTTTAGGTAGTCTGGACAATTCCTCTTCCAATGGCCTTTCTTGCCACAATGGAAGCCCTCAGCATCACCCTTGTCCTTAGGTGCCTTCTTACCCTTCTTTTTTCCCTTCTTCTTCTTGGATTTTCCTTTGGGCTTAAGGGAGTCACCTTTTGCAGGCTCCTTACCCTTTCCCTTGGCCTTGCTAGGCCCACCAATCAAAAGAGCCTGTGTCCTATCCTTCTTGACAGACACTTCAGCAGTTGTTAACATGCTTAATAACTCAGGCAAGCTCACTTGCATCCCATGCATATTGTAATTCATTATGAATTGACTGAAGAAGGTGGAAGTGAGGTGAGGACTAAGTCATTACTTAGCTCGGCATCCATGATGAAGCCTAGGTTTCCTAGCTTCTCAATCAGCCCGATCATCTTAAGAACATGGCTGCTAACAGACATGCTCTCAGACATCCTACAAGAGAATAGTTCTCTTGAGGCCTCATACCTCTTATGCCTGCCTTTAATATCATACAACTCCTTGAGATGCATGATAATAGAGGGAGAATCCATATGCTCATGCTGCTTTTGCAGTTCAGGCGACATGGATGCCAACATGATGCATACCGCCATCACATTATCATCCAAGTGCTGTTGGTGGGTTACGAAATCAAATTCCGCAAACCCTTCTTCCCCTTCCCTAGGAGCTACGGGTATTCTAGCATCTAGAACGTAGGCAATCTTTTCGGCCCTAAGAACAATTCTTAGGTTCCGATACCAGTCCATAAAATTTGAACCGGTTAGTTTATTCGTATCAAGTATTGAACGCAGTGACAGTGGATTAGTCATACTATAAGCTGAAAAAGATGTAAAGATAGTTTTAGTTAATATACGGTTATATAGTTAAAAGCAAATTATTAAAGACTTTAAATAATTTGCCCCTCCCACTATTTTATCTAAGTCAATGACCCTTACTATTTGACTTAGGGTTAATATACTTTTAGATTTTAACTTAGTGGGATTAAGAGTGCGATTATTTATTTTAATCTCCATCTGAGACCGCAAGATTAATTTAAATAATGGGTTGATCTTTATCAACAGTATCTCATACCCTCTCTTAACATTAGGTTGACAACTCTTTGTCACTTAGAGGTGCATCTCATGCAACCAACCTAGCACCATTACCCTAAGCACATAAGCCCGGCAGTGCCTACAACTTATGTCTTAGTTAAGCATTAAACCAGCACCCCAAGTGTCTTACACTTCAAACACTACTCTAGCTCAACGAAATAGTGGGTCCCAACTGAGTTGTGGAGCACCACTATGTAGAAGAGGTTTGAGTAGCATTGGCGGTGGGAGGTAATAATACGCTTAATTATTTATTCCTTTTAAGGGTTCCTTTTATTTTAGGGTTAATTAGGTCTCATCAAACGCATGTTGTAAGCTATCATGCTAGTCGTAACCTATGTCAAACATATATCGGTTTACACTAGTCGCTATTGGACAAACATAATAACCATACAAAACGCGGTTTGCCCAGTTCATGCATACTAGACGTTCTATTCATACATGCATATAAACAGTTTATATTGAGATAGTCATGGTGCTCGCGCTTTTGTCCATTTTGCTTCTTTAAGCAACGGCCGCTTGTCGTCTATACGCCACTAGCCTAATTCTCTAATTACACATAATTAAAGAAACTCCAAAACATCTTTGGAGGGACAAAATTACAAAAATTGAAATTAAAAATTACACTTGTAAATTAAATAGCGCAATTACACATTAATTTAAAATTCAAAATTTTTAATCCGGGCACCATGACCATCCCCTTCCTGTTTGTATCTGAAAGAATCAAAACTTGCAAACTCAAACATTATATTATCACATAATATTTTTCACATATATTTTGACATTTAACATTTAAACATAAAAATAAAATCAAGATTCAAATTCTTTAAATTTCTCTTGATGGCCGAATTTTAAAACAATTTATAATTCAAATTTTGTTAATTCTTTCTTAAAGAAAACAAAATTAAACCATGCATGTAGCCATAAACACCTTCATGGCCAAATCATATAGGTGAGTATATGATAAATTTTGTCACAAAATTTCATGCAATGCACATGACACAATTCATGGAGAAAAATAAGAAAACATTGAAGGTACTCTTAGTACCCTCCATGGCTGAATCTACCCTTTCAAAAAAGGGCTTTCCTTTTAAGAATTTCATAAAGAAAAAGAAACTAAACCATGATGCATATAGTTTTCTGAACATAGAATCGAATTTACATGTTCATAAAAACAAAAACTTTAACACCTTAAAGGATTTGTAATTCAAAATCCATATGCAAAATTAAACTTTAATCCTTTAAAGATTTTGACCGTGAAAAAACTCTTTTCACAAACAAGGTATTATCACCCGCCGATGGTAAAGCAACTAGGCTCTGATACCACTTGAAAGTAAACTGGCCTTGAAGGCTGATGCATGTAAGGTGGAAAAACAAAAAAAATTCACGCGAAAACATACATGCACATAAAGATCCATGCTTTAGGACAGCATGATGTTACCTTGTTTTGACCTGATCAGTCAGGGAGATCAATTGTCAGGTCTGAAGGGTTCAAACCCTCTAATGTTGATCCACACCACCGTTCGTCAATAATGCAAGAACACCTTCTTGCAAGCCACCTGATGATCACCACAATGAGACTTGCTATGCTCCCAATTGGATAAGGTGGAGGCTAGGTATTGTGTTTGGAAAGGTGTAGTGAACTACCCTACAGAATGGCGCATGAGATGAAGAAGTGTAGGCTAGGTTTTGTGAAAAACCCTAAGGTGAATAATGAGCTCCCTTTTGCGCACACTTTAGGTTAATTAGTAGGATGGAATGATAAGATTTTCTTACTTGAAAATCTCACAAAATATGCGCATGGTTGGAGGGAATCAAGAATTTGTTTGCAATTCAAAATTACTAACCACCTTTCATTTGAATCCTTATAAGATTAGGTCATTATCCTTTCAAGATTCTGACCTAATTGCCATCACATGACCAACCATTTCATGCGCCCCATTTAGTCCTATTTTGAGTCCAGATACATTGAGTAGTTGCATTCAAATTTGAATCAACTAACTCACTGATTCTCTTAACCAACCAAATCAGAATTGCAGTACATTTAGATGACAAAATGACACTCACTTTGGATCCAAATTTGCGCACCACTTCATCATTGGATAAGATCAAATATCTTTTCTTGATGCAGGGAATATTCCAAAAGATCTCATCTTATCCTTTTGTTATGAAATAACTTTTCATAGCCAATTCAAATTCGAATTCAAACACTTGAATTCAAATGTTCAAACATTCAAATTCAAAATTCAAAATTTCAAATTCAAAATTTAAATTTCAAAATCCAATTTCAAAATTCCAATTTCAAATTTCAAATTCAAAATTCAAATTTCAAAATTCAAATTCCAAAATTCAAATTTCAAATTCCAAATTTCAAATTCAAAATTCAAAATTCAAATGTTTGATAATTAATTTAACTAATTAAATTAATTAGTAATGTCTTGGACTATCCAAGCCCATTACTATGCTCCATGCGCCCTCCACCCATTTAGGTGGGCTTCCAAACAGCTTCTTGGGTTAACAACCATTATTAGGCGCAATAGCTTTAAAGCTAATTCATCATGACTACAAGGTGTTAGTGTGTGACACATTAGGTCCAACTTAGCTTCTGTCATAACTGGGCTTGGGCCCAACAAGCCCACAACCCAATTAATGACAACACAGAGCACTAGCAATGCTTTGTTTTTCCCAGAACTAGTCAGATTAATGACTTGATCATCCTATTGCACATATTTGGTTACCGTATGTATTTCCCTTCATCTTGGTTATCTTCCCATTAACCTAGGGTAAGGAAATGTATCAACCCCTGCAGTTTAGGGTAAGCTTTATTGGAAATAGAGAATCTTCAATTTACTGACTTTAAAGGCAAATCATCTCATGATCTCTTTTACTATGCATAGATTCCCGAGTCCCTATAAATATCATCTCGATTTCTCCGGTTTACAGATAACCTAATCTCTCACAGAGATTTGACGAATTCCTTCAGCTTATTACCCTAGCCCTGTACTCTTTCAGGACACGCCCAACATTATACCTATGAGTCTCCATGTTTTAGGCAGACGAGGCATACAATCAAAACATGCCTTCTAGAACACAGTCTAGGTAATAACTTTTGTTCTAAGGAAAGACATACCCAAATATAAAGAGATTACTCTAGTGACACTATCTGTGAGATTTCCTCATAGAGTCTCTTTTGGGTCTGTTCAGTGCGAGCTATACTCTTATAGGTCCACCCACGACTTTAGCTAAGACATCTCCATATCTGTAGCTCATGAGGTCTTTACCTTATATCCATATACAAGTAGATAAGTCGTACAAGTCTTACCCGAGATCACTGATCCCCAAATCTCAGTGTCTCTAGACTAGGAACATATAATTAGGAATAGACATGCGATATCCTTGAATCCTCATGATCGTGATCTCATCACAGATACTCAAGTGATACCTATTATATTCCAAGGGGTTTATCCAGTTCGTTCATATAATATTAACAATAATATAGAGACATAATATGAAACTGGATAAAGTTTGCTTTTATTCATTTGCGACAAATAGTTCTACATCTAGTGTCCTTTATTTAATCAAAAGATTGTCTCTAGGAGCAGGGCTTGCACGTTGGAGCAGGGCTCGGCATGGGATAGGTACCTTCCTTTGGTGGAGTTTTCGTATAACAACAGTTTCCATGTTAGCCTCGGCATGGCACCCTTTGAGGCGTTGTACGGTAGGAGGTGTCGTACACCTACCTGCTGGTCTGAGGTTGGAGATAAAGAGTTGTTTGGTTTGGACTTTGTCCAAGATACTACCCAGCAGATCCAGATGATCAGAGAAAAGCTTAAGCAGGCGCAGAATCGCCAGAAGAGTTACCACGATGTCAAGCATCGTCCACTGGAGTTCAGTGAGGGTGAGCACGTGTTTGTGAGACTTTCACCTGTCACCGGTGTTGGATGAGCACTCGGAGTGAGGAAGTTGAGCCCGCGATTTATTGGGCCATACCAGATCCTTGGTAGGGTAGGACCTGTTGCCTATCGACTTGCCCTGCCTCTGAACTTAGCCAACATCCACGACGTGTTTCACGTGTCTCAGCTTCGGAAGTACGTGGCGGATCCTTCGCACGTGGTGCAACCGGATGATGTGGAAGTTCGGGAGAACTTAAAAACTCTTGTCGGACCACTCAAGATTCTCGATCGAGGCGAGAAGTAGCTGAGTAGCAAGATCATTTCGATGGTCAAAGTGCAATGGTCAGGAAGAACTCCTGAGGAGTGTAACTGGGAGCGAGAGGACGAGCTTCTCCGACAGTATCTCGAGTTTCGAGACAGGTATATTCTGATTTTGATGACAAAATCCTTAAAAAGGTGGGGTGAATGTAAGAACATGCACCGCTAATTAAGGTAATAAATAATTTAATGGTGATAATTAGGATATAATTCCATAATTGACTCTAATAATTATTATGAGGCTTTAATAATTATAACTAGTGGGTAAGAATGCTGAAAGTCGCTTTTCGGAAGAAAAGTGCAGATACCGGTTCTGCTAGTCGGTATAAATGCGTACCGAAAAAGTATTCCAGAAAATTATAATAAGTGCTTGACAATTACTAGAATAATATGTAGGACTTGTAAAACGAGTTTTAAGTCAAAATAATGAGATCTGATGCCAGAACTGATACTGGCTATGGAAAAGCGCGTACTGGAAAGGTGCTCAGAAAAATAAAATAAAAATATGATAATTCTTAGAAAAATGTGTAGGTTAATATTCCAAAGTTTGGGATCAAAATGCTAAGCATAGCAATTAAAGCTAATACTGTGTGTTAATTGGTTAAGTGGCTATATATATATGCATATTATGGGCACAAAACCCTAGACACCAGAAAATCCTACGTGAGGGAGTGGGGGCTGAGCAGCTGGTGCCTCTTCCTTGAGCTCTCTTCTTCATTTTGGAGACCAAGTGGCTATCTTCTTTGATTTTCTTCACTTTTCCTCCTTGTAAACACTTGAGAGCAACCTTGTGAAGGTGGGAGAGGATCATTGCTGCACTTCCAGCCACTGTTGGTTGAGGAGTGAGCTGAGTTTCCTGGTTTTGAGGGAAAGAGCCTTTGTGTTCTTGTTGTGTGGCTTCAAGGAGCCACCTTTGGTGAGAAAGACCCTTACTTGGATTACCATTTTCGTTTCTGGGAGAAGTCAGAACCTTGGAGTGGTCTTGTGAGCTCCAAGAGCACCTTTTGTTGGCTGGTTGAGCTTTGGGTGAGTTACCTAACCTTTGATCATGAGTTTTTGTTGCTTAAAGGTGAAGTCTTTGCATGTAATTGGGTTAAGTAAGTAACCAACTGGTATGTTAATCTAAGAGGGTATAAAAATGCATGCTTTAACGTGTTGAAGTGTTAAAAATGGAACCTTGGATGAATATCTTCAAGAAAAGCAGAAACTGCATTCTTTCGTGAAATATCCGGATATTTGTCGAGCAGATATCCAGATATTGATATCCGGATATGGTATCCGGATATGGGACCTTGATATCTGGATATTATATATCTGGATATGGTCAGTGAGATATCTGGATATTGCATATCCGGATATACCACGAGGAATATCCATATATTCTGGGATTTCGAAGAATAGTAGCTTTATTGTGCAAACAGTACACTATTGGGGGTTTGTGGACCATAGATTAAGGAAGTTGGACTTCTGTAATTAATGAACTAAGTCAGAATCAAGTGATTAAGGGCTTATGGCTTTGTATGGAGCCTTAAGACGTAAAACGTAAAGGAAAGGCGTTGTCTTTAAGTTGTATGCTTGAGATGCATAATTGTTGATATAGTGTTGGTCCATAACAAATTGTGATTCTGCTGTGTTTGGACTTTGAGCTGTGGACTCTTGGCTTTGGGTGTTAGCTTGCAAGGTAAGCTTTCGTATCCTCGGTTTAGCCATGTTGTGGTTCCACCATGTCCCATGGGGGTATGGTATATGCATGCTGTGTTACATGCTTTTGAACATATGAAATGTTGATTGAACTTTACATGTAATGGCTTTTAATATGCATGTGTTGTTCCATCTTGACGGTAAGCCTGAGTATGTGGCGTCATACAATACGGTGATCCGGGGTGGATGCAAGTGGCGTCTTGCACTATATGTAGGAGATAGACGTATTCCTGCATTTTTCTGGCCAGTAGAATAGTATTGACACACATGACATGATTATCTGCTGCATTGCATTGTTTTAGAACTGATGTTGATGAACTGCTTTTAAACTTATATTGCACATGTAAGTGAGCTTGGGGTGGAAGATCCTTGAGGACCTCTTGTCTTACTGAGATTTCTTGTTTAGAGATCTCACCCCACGTTTGGCGAATGCTTATTTCAGGTTCAGGTAGTATGGGGGCTGATGTCTCTGGTGGCAAGAGGCCAGAGCATGATTGATGATTATTGTTATGACTGCCTTGATGATAGCATGACTGGATTGGATGTTGTTTATGTTTTCTGCACCTTTATTTTTATGATGTTGATGTTGAGACTGATGTTGGGCTTTGTTGCCTTATTTGTGTGAGCATAGGGTTTGTCCATGTCACTTTATGTTAGTATTTGAGCTGAGTTGTATAAACTGATTAGTTGGTCCGGTCCACGTGTTGTAGTTCCGTGACTAGAGACTTATGCTTATGATATTTATTTAATGAGGTATTTCAGTTAGTTGTTTTATTGCAATTACATACAGGCAATGTTTTATTAACTGATTAATAAGCAAGTTGGTAATGATAACGGCATCATAATTGAAAAGAAAAAGATATTCTACATTTTTAATTAAGCGCAGCTTAATACGATAGTATGGTAACATTACCGGATATATACGGGGTGTTACAGACTCCATACTTTGCAAGAGCATATTCAACCCACATATTATCAAAATGAGTGCCCCCATCACTGATGATGGCTCTCGGAATTCCAAATCTGGCAAAGATTTTCTTTCTCAAAAAGGCAATCACTACCCGAGAATCATTAGTTTGAGTGGCTATGGCTTCAACCCATTTAGAAACATAGTCAACTGCTACCAGGTTATACTTGTTAGAGTAGGATGAAGGGAAGGGTCCCATAAAATCCATACCCCAAACATAAAAAATCTCCACCTCCAGGATGTTATTTAAAGGCATTTCATGTCTCCTGGAGATGTTCCCAGTTCTTTGGAAATTGTCACATGCCTCCACATATTTTCGGGCATCCTTGTACAATGTAGGCCAGTAAAACCACTCATCAGAACCTTGGCTGCTGTTCTCTCACCTGCAAAGTGACCACCATAGGCTGAACCATGGCAGTGCCATAAAACACTCTTCTGCTCCTCATCTGGAATACATCTTCTTATTACTCCATCAGAACATCTATAGAAGAGATATCGTTCATCCCAGATGTATCTCTTCACATCATGCATAAATTTCTTCCTCTGCTGGTAAGTGAAATGCTTTGGCATGGCTCCAGCAGCTCTGTAGTTAGCAAAATCAGCAAACCATGGTGGGGTGTCAACAGACAAAACTTGATTATGCACCAACTGGGAAATAGTGCTTATAGCCAGTGTTTGCTCATCAGGAAACTCTTCCTTGATCACTACTTCTGGACCCTCTTGTAAATTTGTCTCTATGATCCTTGATAAATGATCAGCTACCAAGTTTTCAACTCCCTTTTTGTCCTTAATCTCTACTTCAAACTCTTGCAGAAATAACATCCACCGTAGCAACCTGGGTTTAGCATCCTGCTTGGCTAACAAATACTTCAAAGCTGCATGGTCAGTATAAACAATAACCTTGGACCCTAGCAGATATGACCTGAATTTTGTCAAATGCATACACTATTGCCAATAACTCCTTTTCTGTAGTAGCATAATTCTTTTGTGCTTCATTAAGAATTTTACTAGCAAAGTAAATGACATGCAATAATTTATCATTCCTTTGGCCTAGCACTACTCCCACAACAAAATCACTAACATCACACATAAGTTCAAAAGGTAATAAAAAATCAGGTGCCATGATTATGGGTGCAGTAATCAACTTGTCTTTCAACATATTAAATGCATGCAAGCAGTCATCAGTAAACAGAAATTCTTGATCCTTCCCTAACAACCTGCACAATGGTTTTGCTATCTTTGAAAAGTCTTTTATGAAACGACGGTAAAAACCAGCATGTCCTAGAAAACTTCTCACACCTTTAACATTTATAGGAGGGGGTAATTTCTCTATAACGGAGATTTTGACCTTATCTACTTCAATTCCTCTGTTGGACACTTTGTGCCCCAAAACAATACCCTCTGTCACCATAGAGTGACATTTCTCCCAATTCAGCACAAGAATGCAATCTTGTCATCTTTTCAAAACACAATCCAAGTTTTCTAAACATGCATCAAAAGTAGGACCAAAAACAGAAAAATCATCCATGAAAATCTGAATACATCTTTCTACCATGTCAGAGAATATGGAAAGCATGCACCTTTGAAAAGTTGCGGGTGCATTGCATAGACCAAAAGGCATCCTCCGGTATGCAAAGATTCCATAGGGGCAAGTGAATGCAGTTTTCTCCTGATATTCCGGAGCTACAGCTATTTGATTATATCCTGAGTATCCGTCTAAGAAACAGTAGAAAGCATGTCCTGCTAATCTCTCCAACATCTAGTCCAAGAATGGAATAGGGAAATGGTCTTTTCGGGTTGCTTTGTTGAGTCTCCGGTAGTCTACACACGTCTTCCAGCCAGTCACTATTCTTGTGGGGATCAGTTCATTGTTTTCATTTCTGACTACAATCATCCCTCCTTTCTTGGGTACTGTTTGAACTGGACTCACCCAAGCACTGTCTGAAATAGGGTAAATTATTCCAGCATCAAGTAACTTCACCACCTCTTTCCCCACTATCTTTTTCAGAGTGGGATTAAGTCTCCTCTATGGTTGCCTTACTGGTTTGATTTTTTCTTCCACCAGTATCCTGTGAGTGCAGAATGAAGGGTTGATACCCTTAAGATCTGAAAATGACCAGCCCATGGCTGTCTTGTTCTTCTTGAGTACCTCTGCCAACTTCACTTCCTCCCCTTCAGATAAGAATGCATTGATAATAGCTGGGTAGGTTTGATCATCCCCAAGGAACACATATTTCAAATTTGAAGGCAGTTCTTTTAATTCTACCTTAGGTTCTCCCTTAGGAATGTCATCCACCTTCTGTTCAAGCTCCTCAACTACCGGTTCTTCCTGATAATACTCCCCACTGTTCTCTTCCTTACATTGGTCTTCCTCCAGTAACAGGTCCATTTCCCCTGTTACTTCATCCACAACCTCCTGGATGGTATCAATCCTGAAACAATACTCAACATCAACAGGATGTTTAATTGCTTCAAACACATCAATTGTGACTGTCTCTTCATTCACCCTTAGCATAAGCTTCCCTTGTTCAACATCAATCAAGGATCTAGCAGTTGCTAAGAATGGCCTCCCTAGAAGTAGAGGGCTTTCAGTATCTTCTGCTTCCATATCTAGAATCACAAAGTCCATTGGAGAAATGAACTTATCCACTTTAACCAAAAAGTCTTCTACTACACCTTCTGGTCTCATGATAGATCTATCTGCAAGATGCAGAATAAGATTAGTCTCCTTCAATGAGTTGATTCCCAAGGCTCTACATACAGTCAATGGCATCAAATTTATGCTAGCCCCCAAATCACAAAGTGCCTTCCCTACTTCCACATCTCCAATGGCAATAGGGATGCTGAAACTTCCTGGATCCTTTAATTTTGGTGGAAGTTTCTTCTGGATAAGGGCACTACACTCTTCTGTTAAGGCCACTGTCTCACAATCCTTCAGTTTCCTCTTCTTAGATAGAATATCCTTAATGAACTTGGCATAGTGAGGCATGTTCTCCAAGGCCTCAGCAAATGGAATATTGATCTGCAACTTCTTAAAGATGTCCAGAAATCTTGCATAATACTATTTATGGATTTCTTGCTTCAACCTCTGAGGATAAGGAACCTTAGCATATGGGGACAAGTTAATGGGCTGATCTTGCTTGTCAGCAATTTTATTCTTCTCCCACTTCATCATCTTCTTAGGTGAAGAGTTATTTTCAACTACTACCTCATCTTTTTTCTTATCTTCCTTCACTGTTTCTTTTTCATCATCTTCTACTACATCCTCTACAATGACTTCTTCTTCATCCTTCTTGCCTTCCACTTTCTTTTGAACAGGTTGAAGCACAAGCCCACTTCTTGTAGTAATAGCTTTGCAGTGCTCCTTTGGATTCACCATTGTATCACCAGGGAACTTGCCCTGTGATCTCTCAGATATCTGCCTTGATAACTGCACCAACTAGGTAACAGTACTTATGGCCAGTATTTGCTCATCAAGAAAGTCTTCTTTGATCACTAATTCTGGACCCTCCTATAAATCTGTCTCTGTGATCCTTGATAAATGATCAGCTACCAAGTTCTCAACTCCTTTCTTGTCCTTAATCTCTACCTCAAATTCTTACAGAAGTAACATCCACCGGAGCAACCTAGGTTAGCATCCTGTTTGGCTAACAAATAGTTCAATGCTGCATGGTCAGTATAAACAATAACTTTGGACCCTAGCAGATATGACCTGAATTTATCAAATGCATATACTATTGCCAATAATTCTTTTTCAGTAGTTGCATAATTCTTTTGTGCTTCATTCAGAATTTTACTGGCATAGTATATAACTTGCAATAATTTATCCTTCCTTTGACCTAGCACTACTCCAACAACAAAATCACTAGCATCACACATAAGTTCAAAAGGTAATGAAAAATCAGGTGCCATGATGATGGGTGCAGTAATCAACTTGTCTTTCAACACATTAAATGCATGCAAGCAGTCATCAGTAAACAGAAATTCTTGATCCTTTCCTAACAACTTGCACAATGGTTTTGCTATCTTTGAAAAATCTTTTATGAAATGACGGTAAAAACCAGAATGTCCTAGAAGACTTCTCACACCTTTAACATTTATAAGGAGGGGGTAGTTTCTCAATAACAGAGATTTTGCCTTTGTATACTTCAATGCCTCTGTCGGACACTTTATGTCCCAAAACAATACCCTCTGTCACCATGAAGTGACATTTCTCCCAATTCAGCACAAGATTACAATCTTGGCATCTTTTCAAAACACTATCCAAGTTTTCTAAGCATGCATCAAAAGTATGACCAAAAACAGAGAAATCATCCATGAAAATCTCAATACATCTTTCTACCATGTCAGAGAATATGGAAAGCATGCACCTTTGAAAAGTTGCAGGTGCATTGCATAGACCAAAAGGCATCCTCCGGTATGCAAAGATTCCATAGGGGCAAGTAAGTGCATTCTTTTCCTGATCTTCTGGAGCCACAGCTATCTGATTATAACCTGAGTATCCGTCCAAGAAACAGTAGAAAGCATGTCCTGCTAATCTCTCCAACATCTGGTCCAAGAGTGGAATAGGGAAATGATCCTTTCGAGTTGCTTTGTTAAGTCTCCGGTAGTCTACACACATCCTCCAGCCAGTCACTGTTCTTGTAGGAATCAGTTCATTATTTTCATTTCTGACCACAGTCATCCCCCCTTTCTTGGGTACTGTTTGAACTGGACTCACCCAAGCACTATCTGAAATAGGGTAAATCATTCCAGCATCAAGTAACTTCACCACCTCTTTCCTCACTACTTCTTTCAGAGTAGGGTTAAGTCTCCTCTGTGGTTGCCTTACTGGTTTGACTTCTTCCTCCAGCAATATCTTGTGAGTGCAGAATGAAGGGTTGATACCCTTAAGATCAGAGAATGACCAGCCCATGGCTGTTTTGTTTTTCTTAAGTACCTCCACCAACTTCATTTCCTCCCTTTCAGATAAGAATGCATTGATAATAGCTGGGTAGGTTTGATCATCCCCAAGGAACACATATTTCAAATTTGAAGGCAGTTCTTTTAACTCTACCTTTGGTGCTCCCTTAGGAATATCATCCATCTTCTGTTCAAGCTCCTCAACTACCGGTTTTTCTTGAAAATATTCCCTATTGTTCTCTTCTTTACATTGGTCTTCCTCCAGTAACAGGTTCTCTTCTCCTGTTACTTCATCCACAACCTCCTGGATGATATCAATCCTGAAACAATCCTCAACATCAACAAGATGTTTAATTGCTTCAAACACATCAATTGTGACTGTCTCTTCATTCACCCTTAGCATAAGCTTCCCTTGTTCAACATCAATCAAGGATCTAGCAGTTGCTAAGAATGGCCTCCCTAGAAGTAGAGGGCTTTCAGTATCTTCTGCTTCCATATCTAAAATCACAAAGTCCACTGGAAATATGAACTTATCCACCTTAACCAAAATATCTTCTACCACACCTTCCGGTCTCTTGATAGATCTATCTGCAAGATACAGAATAAGATTAGTCTCCTTCAATGAGTTGATTCCCAAGGCTCTACATGCATTCAATGATGCTAGCCCCCAAATCACAAAGTGTTTTCCCTACTTCCACATCTCCAATAGCAATAGGAATGCTGAAACTTCATGGATCTTTTAATTTTGTTGGAAGTTTCTTCTGGATAAAGGCACTACACTCTTCTGTTAAGGCTACTGTTTCACCATCCTTCAGTTTCCTCTTCTTTGACAGAATATCTTTCATGAACTTTGCATAGTGAGGCATGTTCTCCAAGGCTTCAGCAAATGGAATGTTGATCTGCAACTTCTTAAAATTATCCAGAAATCTTGCATAATGTTGTTTCTGGATTTCTTGCTTCAACCTCTGGGGATAAGGAACCTTAGCATATGGAGACAAGTTATTGGGCTGATCTTGCTTATCAGCCATTTTCTTCTTCTCCCACTTCATCATTTTCTTTGGTGAAGAATTATTTTCAACTACTACCTCAATTTTTTCCTTATCTTCCTTCACTATTTCTTGTTCATCATCTTCTACTACATCCTCTACAATGACTTCTTCTTCATCCTTCTTGTCTTCCACTTTCTTTTGAACAAGTTGAAGCATAAGCCCACTTCTTGTAGTAATAGCTTTGCAGTGCTCCTTTGGATTCACCATTGTATCACCAGGAAACTTGCCCTGTGATCTTTCAGATATCTGTCTTGATATTTGACCAATCTATGTCTCCAAACTCCTGATGGATGCTTCCTGATTTCATAATGAAGTCTTAATCTCTTGCATGAATGCAGAAGTTTCTTCTCTGAAAGAATTTGAACCTTGAATAAAATCTTGAGTAGTCTTTGATAACTGAGCAAAAGCTTTCTCCCATGCTGAAGTATCTCCTAGTTGTGATGAATGTGGTGGAGCAGGAGGATTTAACTAATGGTTGGAACTGTAACTAAACCCAAGGTGTTGATTCCTATTCTTCCATGGTGGCACATATAAATTTCGTCCTTGAGTGTTAGGGTTCCTCTGATCATACCATACTCCATTAACCTCAGCATGTTCTGTAGATACCCCATAATCACAATCATCTTTTACATGACTTTTCCCACAGATTGCACACACACAGTTAGTGTCCACTGAAGCAACCTTTTGATTGCATCAATTTCCCTCAAGTATGAATTTATGAATGAATCAATTTCCATCATGAATTCTCTATCATGTGATGTTAATCAACCTTTTACTTATCATCAAGATGTAATGTCTTACTACCTTGATAGATACATTAATCAGAAACCCCAATGTCTTGGTGATTCCTTTCATAATATAAGCATTAATCACTAAGGTCTTAAGATTACACTAATATCATAGCATCAATGTCTTGACTACTAAAATACTAATGATGAAGTGTTGTCCTTTTAGCAAGTGCACTAGTCATACAAGTAATAAAAATGAAAAGTAAAGATCGTTCCCACGAGGAATTGTGTCAAGCACTGATTATCCACTTGTTATTGATTTGAGTCAACCGAAAAGATTTAATTTGCATGAGTTTCTTGTCACTGGAAATCTAATTGCATAAAATAAGATAAATTTAAAAACACAAAGATATGAATATAATTGGAAATAGTAGTCAGATATCAATCTCCCTCAAGTATGAATTTATGAATAATCAATTTCCATTATGACTTCTCTATCATGTGATGTTAATCAACCTTTTACTTATCATCAAGATGTAATGTCTTACTACCTTGATGGGTACATTAATCAGAAACCCCAATGTCTTGGTGATTCCTTTCATAATACTTGCATTAATTACTAAGGTCTTAAGATTACATTAATATTATAGCATCAATGTCTTGACTACTATAATACAAATGATGAAGTTGTCAACATTAAAACAATGCAAACATGTCTGTTCTACATCATTTCATAAACAAGAATAATTGATCAAGACAACTTCATACAAATCACATAATAGGAAAACATAACTTTACATTAATTATTCATGAATACACACTAGAGTTCCATTGAATCATACTACAAAGGACTCAACTCAGACATAAAGAAATTAAATACAAGAGAAGAAGAAAGAACAAACTCCATTGTCATGGTAGTGAATCTTCAATCTTCAATTGCAATGCTACACTACTCCTAAGAATTATTGTTAAAAAGAAAAGAATTCAGATCCTAAGATCTGATATGAGAGGAGATAGTGGACAATGAGAGAGAGAAACTATCTTGTCTTTTCTTATTTTTCAGGCCTTTTGCCTTTTATAGTGCTACAAATCTGTTGATAAAATAATGTGGACGCTAAAACGGTCATAACTGGGCGTTTTAGCGTTCATCTTGATGCGTGGCCAACTGCTTTTAACTGACTTGGGCGCTAAAATGGTCTGAATGAGCGTTTTAGCGTCCATGACTGATAACCTCCCAACTGCTTTCAACTGACTTAAAAGCTAAAACGCTTGATTCAAACATTTTAGCGTTTCAGAACAGAGAGAAATTGCACATTAGAGCGCTAAAACGCTCAGTATAAGCGTTTTAGCGCTGAGCTCTAGAGGCTTCCAATCCTGATTTGCAGCAGCGCACTAAAACGGTCTGTGTGGACGTTTTAGCGCTCAACACTTGGGCAATTTCCTCCTCCAGAATCTTCTTCCTTCTTTTGATGCTTTTTGGGCTTCCTTTCCCTACAAGACAATGTAGATTTTCACAAAGCTCTCAGAAATTGTAATTCAGGAAATTCTAATACATTAACCTCCTTATTCAACCAATTATTCATACAAATTACTCCTAATTTGTGCTGAAAAACCTGATGAACCAGGGGTTTATCATGAAGTTGTCAACTATAGAACAATGTAAACATGTCTGTTCTACACTATTCCATTAACAAGAATAATTGATCAAGAAAACTTCATACAAATCACATAATAGGTAAACATAATATCACATTAATCATTCATAAATACACACTTGAGCTCCATTGAATCAGACTACAAAGGACTCTACTCAGACATAATTGAAATGAATACAAGGGAAGAAGAAAGAGCAAACTCCATTGTCATGGTAGTAGATCTTCAATTTCCAATTGTACTTGCAAATAAAATACTACTCCTAAGAATTTGGAAAAAATAAATAAAGAATTCAAATCTGAAGATCTGATACAGGAGAGGGAGAGATATGGTAGAGAGATGGGAGAGAGATCCCAAAATGTGAAGGCCTTTTTGCCTTTTATAGTGTTACAAATTCTGCTGAAAAATAATATGGGCGCTAAAACGGTCTGAATGGGCATTTTAGCATCTAGGCTTGATGCGTGGCCAACTGCTTTTAACTGCATTGGGCGCTAAAACGGTCTGAATGGGCGTTTTAGCGTCCATGGCTGATAACTACTCAACTGCTTTTAACTGACTCCAACGCTAAAACACTTGATTTGAACGTTTTAGCATTGGAGACCATAGACTTTTTCCACATCAGGGTGCTAAAACGCTCAGTGTGGGCGTTTTAGCGCTGAGCTCCAAAGACTTCCACTCCTGATTTGCAGCAGCGCGCTAAAACATTCTGTGTGGGCGTTTTAGCGCTCAGCACCAGCAACTTTCTCCTTCAATCTACAGCAGCACGCAAAAACGGTCTGTGTGGCCATTTTAGCGCTCAACACTTAGGCAATTTCACTTTCTCCAAAATCTTCTTCCTTCTTTTGATGCTTTTTGGGCTTCCTTTCCCCGCAAGACGGTGTAAATTTTCACAAAGCTTTCAGAACTTGCACTTGAGGGATTTCTAAGATATTAACATCCTTTTCATCCAATTATTCACACAAATTAATCCTAATTTGTGCTGAAAAACCTGATGAACCAGGGGTTAATCAGTTTCCGTGTGAAAAATTTTGTTTTTTCCACCTTACATGCATCGGCCTTCAAGGCCAATTAACTTTCAAGTGGTATCAGAGCCCGGTTGCTTTACCATCGGCGGGTGGTGGTACCTTGTTTGTGAAAAGAATTTTTCATGGTCAAAATCTTTAAAGGGTTAAAGTTTAAATTCTGCATATGGATCTTGAATCACAAATCCTTTAAGGTGTTAAAGTTTTTGTTTTTATGAACATGTAAATTTGATTCTATGTTCATAAAATAATATGCATCATGGTTTAGTTTCTTTTTCTTTATGAAAGTCTTAAAAGGAACACCCTTTTTGAAAGGGTAGATTCGGCCATGAAGGGTACTAAGAGTACCTTGAATGTTTTCTTATTTTTCTCCATGAATTGCGTCATGAGCATTGCATGAAATTTTGTGACAAAATTTATCATATACTCACCTATATGATTCAGCCTTGAAGAGGTTTATGGCTACATGCATGGTTTCATTTTGTTTTCTTTGAGAAAGAATTAACAAAATTTGAATTAAAAATTGTTTTAAAATTCGGCCAACTAGAGAAATTTAAGAATTTGAATCTTGATATTATTTTTATGCTTAAATGTTAAATATCAAAATATATGTGAAAAATATTATGTGATAATATAATGTTTGTGTTTGCAAGTTTTGATCCTTTCAGGTACAAACAGGAAGGGGATGGTCATGGTGCCCGGATTTAAAATTCTGAATTTTAAATTAATGTGTAATTGCGTCATTTAATTTACAAGTGTAATTGTAATTTAATTTTTGTAATTTTATCCCTCCAAAGATGTTTTGGAGTTTCTTTAATTATGTGTAATTAGAGAATTAGGCTAGTGGCATATAGACGACAAGCGGCCGTTGCTTAAAGAAGCAAAATGGACAAAAATGCAAGCACCATGACTATCTCAATATAAACTGTTTAAATGCATGTATGATTAGAATGTCTAGTATGCATAAATTGGGCAAACCGCGTTTTGTATGGTTATTATGTTTGTCCAATTGCGACTAGTGTAAACCGATAGATGTTTGACATAGGTTACGACTAGCATGATAGCTTACAACATGCGTTTGATGAGACCTAATTAACCCTAAAATATAAAGGAACCCTTAAAAGGAATAAATAATTAAGCGTATGATTACCTCCCACCACCAATGCTACTCAAACCTCTTCTACATAGTGGTGCTCCACAACTCAGTTGGGACCTACTGTTTCGTTGAGCTAGAGTAGTGTTTGAAGTGTAAGACACTTGGGGTGCTGTTTTAATGCTTAACTAAGACATAAGTTGCAGGCACAACCAGACTTATGTGCTTAGGGTAATGGTGCTAGGTTGGTTGCATGAGATGTACCACTAAGTGACAAAGAGTTGTCAACCTAATGTTAAGAGAGGGTATGAGATACTGTTGATAAAGATCAACCCATTATTTAAATTAATCTTGCGGTCTCAGACGGAGATTAAAATAAATAATCGCACTCTTAATCCCACTAAGGTAAAATCTAAAAGTAGATTAACCCTAAGTCAAAAAGTAAGGGTCATTGACTTAGATAAAATAGTGGGAGGGGCATATTATTTAAAGTCTTTAATAATTTGCTTTTAACTACATAACCGTATATTAACTAAAACTATCTTTACATCTTTTTCAGCTAATAGTATGACTAATCCACTGTCACTGCCTTCAAAACTCGATACGAATAAACTGACCGGTTCAAATTTTATGGACTGGTATCGGAACCTAAGAAGTGTTCTTAGGGCCGAAAAGATTGCCTACATCTTAGATGCTGGAATACCCGTAGCTCCCAGGGAAGTGGAAGAAGGGTTTGCGGAATTTGATCTCGTAACCCATCAACAGCACTAGGATGACATTGTGATGGCAGTATACATTATGTTGGAACTGCAAAAGTAGCATGAGCATATGGACGCTCCCTCTATTATCATGCATCTCAAGGAGTTGTATGATATTAAAGGCAGGCATGAGAGGTATGAGGCCTCAAGAGAACTATTCTCTTGTAGGATGTCTGAGAGCATGTCTGTTAGCAGCCATGTTCTTAAGATGATCGGGCTGATTGAGAAGCTAGGAAACCTAGGCTTCATCATCGATGCCGAGCTAAGTAATGACTTAGTCCTCACCTCACTTCCACCTTCCTTCAGTCAATTCATTATGAATTACAATATGCATGGGATGCAAGTGAGCTTGCCTGATTTGTTAAGCATGTTAACAACAGCTGAAGTGTCTATCAAGAAGGATAGGACACAGACTCTTTTGATTGGTGGGCCTAGCAAGGCCAAGGGAAAGGGTAAGGAGCCTGCAAAAGGTGACTCCCTTAAGCCCAAAGGAAAATCCAAGAAGAAGAAGGGCAAAAAGAAGGGTAAGCAGGCACCTAAGGACAAGGGTGATGTTGAGTGCTTCCATTGTGGCAAGAAAAGCCATTGGAAGAGGAATTGTCCAGACTACCTAAACAATGTGAAGGACAAGAAGCATGGTGATGCATCTACCTCAGGTATTTTCATGATTGAGATAAATTATTCTTGTGCTAATCCAACCTCATGGGTATTGGATACCAGATGTGGTTCTCATATCTGTAATATGTTTCAAGTACTTAGGAGCCCAAGGAGATTGGAAAGAAACGAGGTGGATCTTCGCGTTGGTAATGGAGCAAGGGTTGCTGCTCATTCGGTTGGAGATGCTGACCTTATTTTGCCTATGGGCCTTTTATTGCATTTGAATAATTGTCTTTATGTTCCGCATATTTCTAGAAACATTATTTCAATTTCTTGTTTAGAACAAGATGGTTATACTTTCAGTATTATGAATGGTCCATTTTCTATCATTTTGAATGATATGGTTTATGGTACTGCTTCTTTAATAAATGGATTGTATGTGTTGGAAATGGGTACTGAAGTGTTCCATATAGATGTGAAACGACCTAGGACGGATAATCAAACTTATCTTTTGGCACTATAGACTAGGGCACATAAATGAAACAAGATTGTCTAGGATGCATAGAGATGGATACCTGGACTCCAAGAATTTGGAATCCGATGGACAGTGTGAATCTTGTCTAGCTGGGAAAATGATTCGACAAAAGCCCAAAGGGCTTGAGAGTCATAGGGCTAGTGAGTTATTAGAACTCATTCATACTGATGTATGTGGCCCAATGTCTATTGAGGCTAGAGGTGGATATTCCTATTTCATTACCTTTACAGATGACAAATCGAGATTTGGGTATGTATACCTAATGAAAAATAAATCTGAAGCTTTTGAAAAGTTCAAAGAGTTTAGGAATGAAGTGGAGAAAAAGCGTGGCAAGATGATTAAGACATTACGATCAGATCGTGGTGGTGAATATTTGAGCCACGAGTTTCAGGATTATCTGAGAGAAAATGGAATTCTCTCACAACTTACCGCTCCTTACACACCACAACAAAACGGTGTCTCCGAAAGCAGAAATAGGACCTTGTTAGACATGGTTAGGTCTATGATGAGTGAGACTCAACTTCCAAAATCGTTTCGGGGATATTCCTTAGACACAGCGGCATACCTTCTAAATAGGGTACCGTCTAAATCTGTTCAGACCACACCATATGAGATATAGAGTGGTAAGAGACCCGACCTGAGTTACCTCAGGGTATGGGGATCGCCAGCTTATATCAAAGCGTTGACATCAGACAAGCTTAGTGCTAAGAGTACTAAATGTCTATTTGTGGGGTATCCTAAAGGTACTAAGGGATACTACTTCTACTCCATGGAAGAACACAAAGTGTTTGTGTCAAAGAATTCCTTTAGAAGGATTTGATCTCTCAAGGAGGCAGTGGGAGTAAGATTGATCTTGAAGAAGTGCAAGATCCACAAGAACAAATTGAGGAACCCGAGTCTGCTCCGCAGGCAACATTCTCCAATGGAGAAGTAAACACACAACTCCGTAGATCTACGAGGGTCATCCATCCACCTGAGAGGTATGGGTTTCTGATTGAGAATCAGCAAACTGTCGAGGATGATGAACCAAGTAACTACGAGGAGGCAGTCAAGGATGTTGACTCCTCTAGATGGCTTGAAGCCATGCAATCTGAAATGGATTCGATGTATCAAAACAAGGTATGGACCTTGGTTCCAAATCCGCAAGGAATAGTTCCTATCAGAAATAAATGGGACTTTAAAAGAAAGACTGATGCAGATGGCAATGTTCAGACCTACAAAGCTAGGTTGGTGGTGAAAGGGTATCGTCAAAGACAAGGAGTTGACTATGATGATACTTTCTCACCAGTTGCCATGATCAAATCTATTAGGATCATGCTTGCAATAGCAGCATACCATGACTAAGAAATTTGGCAAATGGATGTCAAGACCGCCTTCTTGAATGGGTTCTTGAAGGAGGAAGTGTACATGACACAACCTGAAGGCTTTGAATTCAAAGATCAGGAGCATATGGTATGCAAACTACAAAGGTCAATATATGGGCTAAAGTAAGCATCAAGGAGTTAGAATACACGTTTTGATGAAGTCGTTAAGAGTAACGATTTTATCAAGAACGAGGATGAACCTTGTGTTTACAGGAAGGTTAGTGGGAGTAATGTCGTCTTCCTAGTACTTTATGTAGATGACATATTGCTAATAGGAAATGACATCCCCACATTAAATATAACGAAAGAGTGGCTTTCAGAAAACTTCACCAAGAAGGATTTGGGAGAGACAGCCTTTATACTTGGTATAAAGATCTATAGGGATAGATCCAAGAGGCTGCTGGGTTTATCTCAATCCACGTATGTTGACAAGATGCTAAAGAGGTTTAGCATGGAAGGGTCGAAAAAGGGTTTTCTTCCTGTCAGTCATGGGGTACACCTATCGAGGGCTATGTGTCCTAAGTCACAGCCTGAGAAGGATCGCATGAGTGGAATTCCATACGCTTCGGCTATTGGATCCATCATGTATGCCATGATATGTACGAGACCAGATGTCTCATATGCTTTAAGCATTACGAGCAGATACCAGTCAGACCCTGGAGAGGGTCACTGGACGACAGTCAAAACCATCCTTAAATACTTAAGAAGAACTAAGGATGCATTTCTGGTCTATGGTGGGGTTAATGAGTTAACAGTGAAAGGGTTCACTGATGCCAGCTTTCAGAGTGACAAGGATGACTGCAAGTCACAGTCAGGATTCGTATTCACCTTAAATGGTGGGGCAGTATCTTGGAAGAGTTCCAAGCAGGAGATAACAACAGATTCAACGACAGAAGCTGAATACATAGCTGCTTTAGAAGCAGCTAAGGAGGCCGTGTGGATCAAGAAGTTCATAAATGAACTAAGGGTGGTTCCAAGCATGGATGAGCCCATACAGTTTCTTTGCAACAACACAGGAGCCATTGCGCAGTCAAAGGAACCTAGGTCTCATCAAAGATCTAAACACGTGCTCCGCAGATATCATCTGATTAGAGAAATCGTTGATAGGAATGATGTAAAAATGGATTATGTTCCTACAGACGATAACCTGGCCGATTCTCTGACAAAGGCTGTTTCTCAGAGAAAACATGATAGTCATTATGAGGCTTTGGGTATATGACTTAGGTCTGATTGGCTCTAGACCAAGTAGGAGCTTGTTAGTATATGGGTGTCCTAGAGATAATCTTTTGATTAAATAAAGGACACTAGATGTAGAACTTTGTTTTTCGCAAATAAATAAGAGCACTATTTATTTAGTTTCATATTATGTCTCGATATTGTTGTTAATATTATATGAATGAACTAGATAAGCCCCTTGGAATAGAACAGGTATCACTTGAGTATCTGTGATGAGATCACGATCATGAGGATTCAAGGATATTGCATGTCTATTCTTAATTATATGTTCCTTGTCTAGAGACACTGAGTTTGGGGATCAGTGATTTCGAGTAAGACTAGTACGACTTATCTACTTGTATATGGATACAAGGTAAAGACCTCATGAGCTACATATATGGAGATGTCTTAGCTAAAGTCGTGGGTGGACCTATAAGAGTATAGCTCGCACTGAACAGACCCAAAAAGAGACTCTATGAGGAAATCTCGCAGATAGTGTCATCAGAGTAATCTCTTTATATTTGGGTATGTCTTTCCTTAGACCATAAGTTATTACCTAGACTGTGTTCTAGAAGGCATGTTTTGATTGTATGCCTCGTCTGCCTGAAACATGGAGACTCATAGGTATACTGTTGGGTGTGTCTTGAAAGAGCACAGGGCTAAGGTAATAAGCTGAATGAATTCATCAAATCTCTGTGAGAGATTAGGTTATCTGTAAACCGGAGAAATCGGGATGACATTTACAGGGACTCGGGAATCTATGCATAGTAAAAGAGATCATGAGATGATCTACCTTTAGAGTCAGTAAATTGAAGATTCCCTATTTGGAATAAAGCTTACCCTAAACTGCAGGGGTTGATACATTTCCTTACCCTAGGTTAGTGGGAAGATAACTGAGACGAAGGGAAATACATACGGTAACCAAATATGTGAAATAGGATGATCAAGTCATTAATCTGACTAGTTCTGGGGCAACAAAGCATTGCTAGTGCTCTGTGTTGCCATTAATTGGGTTGTGGGCTTGTTGGGCCCAAGCCCAGTTATGTCAGAAGCTAAGTTGGACCTAATGGGTCACACACTAACACCTTGTAGTCATGATAAACTAGCTTTAAAGATATTGGGCCTAATAATGGTTGTTAGTCCAAGAAGCTGTTTGGAAGCCCACCTAAAAGGGTGGAGGGCGCATGGAGCTTTGTAATGGGCTTGGATAGTCCAAGACATTACTAATTAATTTAATTAGTTAAATTAATAATCAAATATTTGAATTTCGAATTTTGAATTTGAAATTTGAATTTTGAAATTTGAATTAAGAATTTGAATTTTGAAATTCGAATTTTGAATTTGAAATTTGAAATTTGAATTTTGAAATTGGATTTTGAAATTTAAATTTTGAATTTGAAATTTGAAATTTTGAATTTTGAATTTGAATGTTTGAACGTTTGAATTCAAGTGTTTGAATTCGAATTTGATTTGGCTATGAAGAGATGTTTCATAACAAAAGGATAAGATGAGATCTTGTTAGAACAATTCCCTTATATCAAGAGAGAACTTTGGAGATCCCTAAGTGTTGTTTGGGGCGCAAGTTTTAGGTGATAAGGATGTCATCTTGTCATTTAAACAAAGCTCCAATCAGATTTGGTTGTTGAGAGAATAAATGGGTGAGTTGGTTCAAATTTTGAATGCAACTACTCAATATATTTGGACCCTTTTTGGGCTGAATATTGCGCATGAAATGGGTAACCATATGATGGTTTTTAAAATCAGAGTTTGAATAGGTTTGAACTTAGTTTCATGAGGATAAGATTGGAGGTTGTTGGCTAGATTTTATTTGCAACAACTCCACCTTATTCTCCTTGATTTCATGCGCCACTTTCAAAGGAGTTTGAAAGGAAAATTTGATTTAATTAAATCACTCTCTTAACTCTCTCTTGTGCACATAATCACAAGGATAGTTCTTCACCTTAGGGTTTTTCATAAAACCTAGCCTACACTCCTTCATCTCATGCACCATTCTGTAGGGTAGTTCACTACACCTTTCCAAACACAATACCTAGCCTCCACCTTCACCAATTGGGCGCATAGCAAGCCTTATTGTGGTGATCATCTGGTGGCTTGCAAGAAGGTGTTCTTGCATCATTGATGAACGGTGGTGTGGATCACCATTAGAGGGTTTGAACCCTTCAGACCTGATAATTGATCTCCCTGACTGATCAGGCCAAAACAAGGTAACATCATGTTGTCCTAAAGCATGAATCTTTGTGTTCATGTATGTTTCCGCGTGAAAATTTTTGTTTTTTCCACCTTACATGCATCGGCCTTCAAGGCCAATTAAATTTCACATGCGGTAGGGCGCAATTGAGATTGGCCCAGTCCCGGGTACAAGTTCAATAGAGAACTCCACTTCCCTATCAGGGGAAAAGTGGTAATGTCATCAGGAAATACATCCTCGAATTCTTTGAGAACGGGGATGTTTATCAGCGGCATCTTGCTGGCACCTACTAGGCCAGCTATTAGTCTGAGAGCACAGTCTCTTGATTCGACCGGTAAAGTATTGGAGAGTGGGGTCTCTATCCTTCCTCCGCCGACTATTATACTTTGGTTGCTACAATCGATTAGTACGCGCTGCTTGGCTAGCCAATTCATTCCTAATATTAGATTCAGTTTGGCTAAGGGGAGAATTATGAAGTCTTGGTTGTACTCCTTTCCTTTATATCTGAATTCTACATTTTCACATATGAAGTGGGACGTTGTCACTTCCCCCATCGCAGTGGTGACTCTCATTGGGGATTGCATCGGGCTTATGGTTAAGTTAAATGCTTTTGCCACATAATCAGCAATGAAAGAATTGGTCGCACCAGAGTCAATTAAAACAGATAGTTTTTCACCACATATATTGATCGTACCTTTAACTAGCTCGGCTGCTTGGTCCGCCACATGCTGATCCAAGGTTTAAACTCTGCCCATTCTTGGTGCCTCAGCTGGTGGCTATTGTTCCCTCCATTATGGACAGTCTTTGATAAAGTGTCCTTCTTGGCTGCACTTGAAACATTTCATTGATCCGCTCAAGCAACTGTCGTAATGCGCCTTCCCACATTTGGGGCAATTAGGAGTCCTGCTGCCATTTCCTCGGAAATTCCCGGGCTTCTTAAACTTATGGTCATCACGCCTAGGCTGCCATGGTTTGCTTCCGCTCTTCCTTCTCTAGGGTCCGTTCCTGGTCATCGGAGTTTTGGGTCCGGGTCCGCGGGCTTCCTTGTTTGCAATTCGACTGCCTCCACCTTTCTACATCAGTTCACTAAGGTGGCCAAGTCACAGGTGTCGTTGCCAGCTACTAATTCTGCAATCCTAGCGGACAGACCCCTTTGAGATTTTGCCGTCAGAAAATCTGGCATGGGCATGGTTCCTCGGTAAGTCGCCAATCGGAGTAGTTCATTGAATTTAGCGTGATATTGGTCTACCGTCATGGTTCCTTGTACGAGTCAGTCAAATTCGCCTTGCTTGTTGTCCCGGACTGATATCGGGAAATATTTCTCTAAAAACATTTCTTCAAATACGGCCCAAGTAATTGCCGCATTTTGCCTTTCCAACTGTTGAGACCCGTTAGCCCACCAATGATGGGCGTCTCCTTCCAACATATGCACCGAAAATAGTACTTTTTGATCTTCGGTGCATTGGACCACTCTAAATATTTTGTCCATGGCTTGCAGCCACTGCACAACCACGATCGGATTGTGTCCTCCTTGAAAGGAGGGTGGTTTGTGTTTCCTAAACGTCAACAATAGGTCTTGATTATTTTGGCCCGCTGCTCCATGGTTCGGGGATGGTGGGGGACCATCGCCGGCTCCTCCGGTGCCTGAGCCTCTTGCGGCATTGTTATGGGTTGTGTTGCGAGGGTTGTGTCTTATTTCATTCATAATATTCTGAAACATTTCCCCCACGTTTTCCTGCATCTGAGTGATGGTATCCCTTAAGGCATTGATTTGGCCTTGCATGTCCTCGGAACCTTGAGGATTGACGCGGGTAGGTGGTCTGCGTGGCGGCATAGTGCTGCACATATGTTACAGGATACAACCACGAAAGGAGTTAGTGAATAATCTTTAATCCATAGTTCAGAAAATGCTCTGATACCATAAAAATGTAACACCCCTTAAAGTATGGATCTGGGGTGTTAACATTTCTTAACAACATGAATAGCGCGGAGGTTCTACCGTAAGCGTGATTCTCTTTTATATATTGAGGAACTAAACTCGTTCTTACTTTTACTAAGTTATCAGTCTTATTTGTCCATTGATACTTCCCTTATGTGAGGTTCGTCATTAGATACTCCTACTATGCTACAATATATAGCCCTATACGCGATTACTTTTTATCTTAAGTTACTTATTTCCTCCAGGTCCATCTAGTACGTCATATGGGTGGAGTCTTAGCCCTATGTGCATTTCTAATCCATTATGTCATATAACAAACTTAATCAATAATCCGCATACAATAATACTAGCCAAGCACATAGGTCATACGATTCAATTGCATAGTTCATCAACATTAAAATCAATAAACCCAAACATACCAACATAGTTCCTTACAACAAAAGTCTAAAGTAGAATGGTTAACATAGTCTATTACAGTCATCCTATTTTAAAAATTCAAAATATTACTTAATATTTAGGGATTGAGTGAGATCATATTCTCTGAAAACTTCCACAAATGTATAATGCATAGCTTCTATATCCTGCCCTTCGTTACAAAGGGCAGTAATCTTATCCACAATTTTCTGTATAGGGTCATCCTCCTCTCGTACCAGCCTCTTTCCTTTCCTTACCCTCTTGGTCATTTTTACCTGAAAAGGGGGGATCCCCAAAGAGGGGTGAGATTGGGGGTCTCAGTAAGGACTCATAGTTGGAGCAACCTCCAAACCATGATGCTTACTCCTGCAATAGTCACATAACAGCATATACAATAATAGAATGGAAACTTTGAAACATAGTTTGGAAGATAAATCATGCTCTCAAAACATCATACCAATCCTGCCATGGCCATTACTCTCCATGGTCTTATGGATGAATACCCAGGGTCCTCGTCAGTTTGCCTCTGTGGTATTAGTGCATAGGCCATCATTATACATCTTGCATGAACAAAACATTAGTTCCAAACAGCCAAACGTATCACTGTATAGCATCACATAACATATTGCAGTCAAACCAACACTTTACATAAAGAGGGTGGTAACCATAGGGAAACTACTTCTACAACCATAAATCACTTACAGTAAGATCGTGTCTTTTCACTTTCCAAGAATTCGGGTTTGGTTCCGTGAGAAATTCCAACACTTTGGTCTCCCTTTGCACTTTTGGTTCGGCCTAAACAAATAGTGAGGTTTAATAGGTGAATCTAAAATTTTACCTAATCCATATATCTCATCTAGGTTCGGTCCTTTAAGGTATTAGGACTTAGAAGATGATTCTTACATCCTGGATTCATACTTCGCATTCTAACAATTGGTTAACCTAAAAATCCCATTTTTTTAACAAGGTTTTTCTTTCTTTTTAATTCTCAAGAATCTAGATGAGGAGAGAATATTTGTATTCCTTTAGCCTTTATCACCCGAACATGTTCAAGAAGAATAGATGTCATAACTCAAACGTATAGACTAGGGAACCTTACCTCTGGTGATGATGTTCAATGGAATGTTTCTGCCCACCTTTCACGAGTTCTTCAATGGATGATGAAGAAGGTTTGTAAGTTATTTTGGATATCTCCTTACCCACAATATGTTCATGGCCGAAGCCTTAGTGAGGCCAAGAAAAGATTCTTTGTTTTCCTTTGGTTTCCTTGTCAAGTTTGAGAGAGTGAGGGAATGTGTACGGCTAAGGTGGGGAGAAGGCTTTGGGAAATCTATTTTATCTAAGTCCCCTAATCATCATACCTAGGAGAGGAGAGGTTAGGTTCTGAGGTTGAGTGTGCAGGTTAGGCAATTCTCTCACCCTGTCCAAGGAGTCATGCGCATGAGGGTGACTCTTGGATGTCCTACCTAGAAACATTACTCATTATCATCCACTTAGGAAGTGGTGCGCATGGGGAGAGGGAAAGTCCTTGTGTGGCGCCTAGGGTGGAGGTGTCATGAAGGAGAGACCTTTGGATTTCCTACCTAGAAGTAATACTCCTCATTACTCTCTTAGGTTATGATGCGCATGGGGAGGGGAAAAATCCTTGTGTGTGCTACACTAAAGTGTGTAAGACAATCATTGCGCCTAGGGAATTTGTGAAGGAGTGGTTCCACTCTCTATTCATTAATGGAAGGAAGCCTTTGAGGCTTGTGACCCTTGGTATGCGCCTAGGGGTTGGGAAAGTTGGTTCCACTCTCTAATCATTAATGGAAGGAAGCCTTTGAGGCTTGTGACCCTTGGTATGCGCCTAGGGGTTGGGAAAGTTGGTTCCACTTTCTAATCATTAATGGAAGGAAGCCTTTGAGGCTTGTGACTCTTTGTATGCGCCTAGGGGTTGGGAAAGTTGGTTCCACTTTCTACTCATTAATGGAAGGAAGCCTTTGAGGCTTGTGACTCTTGGTATGCGCCTAGGGTGTTGGGCAGGGTATATGATTCTTTAATGCATCATCTAGGGAGAAGAAAAGGCACTTGCCTTCTTGCTTCCACTTGGCCGTGACTTGGTAAATGGCGAAACCAAGTTCATTCAATACTTTGTTCTTATTGGTTGCATGTAGTGGCATCCATTCCTTAATTGCCATGTCACCCCTTATAGGTTCATGGACTTGGGCTTATTGTATCACTAAGGGGGTCCACGAATTGGGCTTCTTAATGGGTTGGGGTTTCTTTGCATTTTGGGCCAAGACTACATTAGGTAATGGGTTCGGCCCACTTGGCCTTTTGGGGTTAGATTCCCATGGAACTTAGTGAATGGGACAAGTCTTATTCCTTTGCATGTTGGGTTCGGCCCAAGGAGTGTCTTTGGGTTGGAATCACACTAAGTTGGGCTTCTCATGTTTAAGTTTGAGGTGAGCTTAGTCTAGGGTTATACAACTTCAAGAGTCATGAGTTTGGGCCATTAAGGTCATTAGTTATTGTGGGTTCAACCCATTAGGTTCTTTGCTTAGCCATACTTGACTTGGGCTATTCATACATAACTATCATTAATTAAATTGTCCATAAAAGATTTATTAATAACAGTGGCTACATAATTCAGGGTTATTACAAGAGCTCTCTAACAAATTCATAGAGAGGTTTCTCCCAATGTCTCGACAAGCTGATGTTCGAGCAGAAATCTCTAACTTCATAAATTTTATGGGGAGAATCTCTATGAGGCATGGGAGAGATACAAGGACATCATCAGAAATGTCCAAACCATGGGGTAGAGAGTTGGGGAGTGTTACAATCGTTTTATAAGGGACTTGACCATACTTCTCAATCCCATGTAGATTTTGCTATAGGAGGATATTTTTTACACAGACACTTGAATCCAGATATGAAATCATAGAAGGAACTACTGAAAGATGTCTTCAATGGCCAATAGATAGGGTGAAACCAGTAAGGAAGCTTGGCATGATAGAACTGGATAAAAAAACTGCCATGGAAGCCCAGCTAGCCTCACTCATGAATGAAGTGAAGAACCTGAAAGCTGACCAAGAAGCACCAAGGATGGAAGTCTTACAACTCACAGCAGCTGAAATAGAACCATGCTCAGCCTATGGTTGTTAGCATATGGGTGTCCTAGAGACAATCTTTTGATTAAATAAAGGACACTAGATGTAGAACTTTATTTGTCGCAAATAAATGTAAGCACTATTTATTCAGTTTCATATTGTGTCTCGATATTACTGTTAATATTATATGAATGAACTGGATAAACCCCTTGGAATAGAACAGGTATCTCTTGAGTATCTGTGATGAGATCACGATCATGAGGATTCAAGGATATTGCATGTCTATTCCTAATTATATGTTCCTAGTCTAGAGACACTGAGTTTGGGGATCAGTGATCTCGAGTAAAGACTAGTACGACTTATCTACTTGTATATGGATACAAGGTAAAGACCTCATGAGCTGCAGATATGGAGATATCTTAGCTAAAGTCGTGGGTGGACCTATAAGAGTATAGCTCGCACTGAACAGACCCAAAAATAGACTCTATGAGGAAATCTCACAGATAGTGTCATTAGAGTAATCTCTTTATGTTTGGGTGTGTCTTTCCTTAGACCAGAAGTTATTACCTAGACTGTGTTCTTGAAGGCATGTTTTGATTGTATACCTCGTCTGCCTGAAACATGGAGACTCATAGGTATACTGTTGGGCGTGTCCTTAAAGGGCACAGGGCTAGGGTAATAAGCTGAAGGAATTCGTCAAATCTCTGTGAGAGATTAGGTTATCTGTAAACCGGAGAAATCGGGATGACATTTACAGGGACTCGGGAATCTATGCATAGTAAAAGAGATCATGAGATGATCTGCCTTTAGAGTCAGTAAATTGAAGATTCCCTATTTCGAATAAAGCTTACCCTAAACCGCAGGGGTTGATACATTTCCTTACCCTAGGTTAATGGGAAGATAACCGAGACGAAAGGAAATACATACGGTAACCAAATATGTGCAATAGGATGATCAAGTCATTAATCTGACTAGTTCTGGGGCAACAAAGCATTGCTAGTGCTCTGTGTTGTCATTAATTGGGTTGTGGGCTTGTTGGGCCTAAGCCCAGTTATGTCAGTAGCTAAGTTGGACCTAATGGGTCACACACTAACACCTTGTAGTTATGATGGACTAGCTTTAAAGGTATTGGGCCTAATAATGTTATTAGCCCAAGAAACTGTTTGGAAGCCCACCTAAATGGGTGGGTGGTGCATGGAGTTTAGTAATGGGCTTGGATAGTCCAAGCCATTACTAATTAATTTAATTAGTTAAATTAATAATCAAATATTTGAATTTCGAATTTTGAATTTGAAATTTGAATTTTGAAATTTGAATTTAGAATTTGAATTTCGAAATTCGAATTTTGAATTTGAAATTTGAAATTTGAAATTTGAATTTTAAAATTTGAATTTGAATTTGAATTTTGAAATTCGAATTTTGAATTTGAAATTTGAAATTTTGAATTTTGAATTTTGAATTTGAATGTTTGAACGTTTGAATTCAAGTGTTTGAATTCGAATTTGAATTGGTTTTGAAAAGTTGTTTCATAACAAAAGGATAAGACAGGATCTTATTGGAGCATATTCCTTGGATGAAGAAGCATCTTTGGAGGCTCTCCCTAGGCTGTTTGGTGCGCCACTTTTAAGTGATAAGAGTGTTATCTTATCACTTAAAACAAACCTCCATTCAGATTTGGTGGTTGAGGGAATCAGTGGGTAAGTTGATTCAAATTTTGAATGCAACTGCTCAATGTATTTGGACCCTTTATAGGGCTGAATTATGCGCATGAAAACTATATACTATATGATAGTTTATGAATTTAAGTTTAAATTAATTTGAATTTAAATTCATGTGGATAAGATTGGAGATTGTTGGCAAAGTTTGTTTTGCAACAGCTCCACCTTATCACACTGTTTCATGCACAACTTTCAAAGAAATTTGAAAGTTTGTTTTTCATTTTGAATGAATGAATTCCCTCTTCCTCTCCAAAGGGTGCGCATAAATAGACATGTTCCTCACCTTAGGTTTCATTGGAAAAACCAAGCCAACTCTCCTCCTCTATGCACCATTCTGTAGGGTAGCTCAGTACACCTTTCCAAACAGGATACCTAGCCTCCACCCTCACCACTTGTGCGCATAGCAAGCCTCATTGTGGTGTTCATCTGGTGGCTTTCAAGAAAGAGTTCTTGCATCATAGACGAACGGTGGTGTGGATCACCATTAGAGGGTTTGAACCCTTCAAGCCTGACATCTCATCTCCCTGACTGATCAGGCCAAAACAAGGTAACATCATGCTGTCTTAAAGCATGAATCTATGAGTGCATGTATGTTCCGCAGTAAAATTTTTGTTTTACACCTTACATGCATCGGCCTTCAAAGGCCAGTTTACTATCAAGTGGTATCAGAGCCCGGTTGCTTTACCATCGACGGGTGATGGTACCTTGTTTGTGAAAAGAGTCTTTCACGGTCAAAAATCTTTAAAGGGTTAAAGTTTAAATTCTGCATGTGGATTTTGAATCACAAATCCTTTAAAGTGTTAAAGTTTTTGTTTTTATGAACATGAAAATTTGATTCTGTGTTCATAAAACATTATGCATCATGGTTTAGTTTCTTTTCTTTATGAAAGTTCTAAAAGGAACACCATTTTTGAAAGGGTAGATTCGGCCATGGAGGGTACTAAGAGTACCTTGAATGATTTCTTATTTTTCTCCATGAATTGTGTCATGTTTATATGCATGAAATTTTGTGAAAAATTTATCATATAGTTACCTATATGATTCGGCCATGTAGGGATATTTGGCTACATGCATGGTTTAATTTTGTTTTCTTTAAGAAAGAATTAACAAAATTTGAATTGAAATTGTTTTTAAATTCGGCCAATGAGAAATTTAAGATTATGAATCTTGATGTTATTTTGATGTTTAAATGTTAAATGTCAAAATACATGTGAAAATGTTATGTGATAATATAATGTTTGTGTTTGCAAGTTTTGAACTTTTCAGGTACAAACAGGAAGGGGATGGTCATGGTGCCCGGATTTGAATTTTTTTGAATTTTAAATTTATGTGTAATCGCGCATTTTAATTTACAAGTATATTTGTAATTTAAATTTTGTAATTTTGTTCCTCCAAATTGTTATGGAGTTTCTTTAATTATTTGTAATTAGAGAAATAGGCTAGTGGCGTATAGACGACAAGCGGCCGTTGCTTAAAGAAGCAAAAAGGACAAAAGCGCGAGCACCATGGCTATCTCAATATAAACTGTTTATATGTATGTATGATTAGAACGTCTAGTATGCATAAATTGGGCAAATCGTGTTTGTATGGTTATTATGTTTGTCCAATAACGACTAGTGTATACCGATAGATGTTTGACATAGGTAACGACTAGCATGATAACTTACAATATGCGTTTGATGGGACCTAATTAACCCCAAGATAAAAGGAACCCTTAAAAGGAATAAATAATTAAGCATATGATTATCTCCCACCACCAATGCTACTCAAAACTCTTCTACGTAGTGGTGCTCCACAACTCAGTTGGGACCCACTATTTCGTTGGGCTAGAGTAGTGTTTGAAGTGTAAGACACTTAGGGTGCTGGTTTAATGCTTAACTAAGACATAAGTTGCAGGCACAGCCGGACTTATGTGCTTAGGGTAATGGTGCTAGGTTGGTTGCGTGAGATGCACCACTAAGTGACAAAGAGTTGTCAACCTAAAGTTAAGAGAGGGTATGAGATACTGTTGATAAAGATCAACCCTTTATTTAAATTAATCTTGCGGTCTCAGACGGAGGTTAAAATAAATAATCGCACTCTTAAACCCACTAAGGTAAAATCTAAAGTAGATTAACCCTAAGTCAAAAGGAAGGGTCATTGACTTAGATAAAATAGTGGGAGGGGCAAATTATTTCAAGTCTTTAATAATTTGCTTTTAACTACATAACCGTATATTAACTAAAACTATCTTTACATCCTTTTCAGCTTATAGTATGACTAATCCACTGTCACTGCGTTCAATACTCGATACGAATAAACTGACCGTTTCGAATTTTATGGACTGGTATCGGAACCTAAGAATAGTTCTAAGGGCCGAAAAGATTGCCTACGTTTTAGATGCTGTAATACCCGTAGCTCCACGGGAAGGGGAAGAAGGGTTTGCGGAATTTGATTTCGTAACCCATCAACAGCACTTGGATGACAATGTGATGGCAGTATGCATCATGTTGGCATCCATGTCGCCTGAACTGCAAAAGCAGCATGAGCATATGGATGCTCCCTCTATTATCGTACATCTCAAGGAGTTGTATGATATTAAAGGCAGGCATGAGAGGTATGAGGCCTCAAGAGAACTGTTCTCTTGTAGGATGACTGAGAGCATGTCTGTTGCCAGCCATTTTCTCAAGATGATCGGGCTGATTGAGAAGCTAGGAAACCTAGGCTTCATCATGGATGCCGAGCTAAGTAATGACTTAGTCCTCACCTCACTTCCACCTTCCTTCAGTCAATTCATCATGAATTACAATATGCATGGGATGCAAGTGAGCTTGCCTGAGTTGTTAAGCATGTTAACAACTGCTGAAGTGTCTATCAAGAAGGATAGGACACAGGCTCTTTTAATTGGTGAGCCTAGCAAGGCCAAGGGAAAGGGTAAGGAGCCTGCAAAAGGTGACCCCCTTAAGCCCAAAGGAAAATCCAAGAAGAAGAAGGGCAAGAAGAAGGGTAAGAAGGCACCTAAGGACAAGGGTGATGCTGAGTGCTTCCATTGTGGCAAGAAAGGCCACTGGAAGAGGAATTGTCCAGACTACCTGAACAATGTGAAGGACAAGAAGCATGGTGATGCTTCTGCCTCAGGTATTTTCATGATTGAGATAAATTATTCTTATGCTAATCCATCCTCATGGGTATTGGATACCGGATGTGGTTCTCATATCTGCAATATGTTGCAGGTACTTAGGAGCCCAAGGAGATTGGATAGAAACGAGGTGGATCTCCGCGTTGGTAATGGAGCAAGAGTTGCTGCTCATTCAGTTGGAGATGCTGACCTTATTTTGCCTACGGGCCTTTTATTGCATTTGAATAATTGTCTTTATGTTCCGCAAATTTCTAGAAACATTATTTCAATTTCTTGTTTAGAACAAGATGGATATACTTTCAGTATTAGGAATGGTACTCTTTCTATCATTTTGAATGATATGGTTTACGGTACTGCTTCTTTAATAAATGGATTGTATGTGTTGGAAATGGGAAATGAAGTGCTCAATATAGATGTGAAACGACCTAGGACGGATAATCAATCTTATCTTTGGCACTGTAGACTAGGGCACATAAATGAAACAAGATTGTCTAGGATGCATAGAGATGGATACCTGGACTCCATGGATTTGGAATCCTATGGACAGTGTGAATCTTGTCTAGCTGGGAAAATGATTCAACAAAAGCCCAAAGGGCTTGAGAGTCATAGGGCTAGTGAGTTATTAGAACTCATTCATACTGATGTATGTGACCCAATGTCTATTGAGGCTAGAGGTGGATATTCTTATTTCATTACCTTTACAGATGACAAATCAAGATTTGGGTATATATACCTAATGAGATATAAATCTGAAGCTTTTGAAAAGTTCAAAGAGTTTAGGAATGAGGTGGAGAAACAGCGTGGCAAGATGATTAAGACATTACGATCAGATCGTGGTGGTGAATATTTGAGCCACGAGTTTCAGGGTTATCTGAGAGAAAATGGAATTCTCTCACAATTTACCGCTCCTTACACACCACACCAAAACGGTGTCTCCGAAAGGAGAAACAGGACCTTGTTAGACATGGTTAGGTCTATGATGAGTGAGACTCAACTTCCAAAATCGTTTTGGGGATATGCCTTAGACACAGTGGCATACCTTCTAAATAGGGTACCGTCTAAATCTGTTCAGACCACACCATATGAGATATGGAGTGGTAAGAGACCCAACCTGAGTTACCTCAGGGTATGGGGATCGCCAGCTTATGTCAAAGCGTTGACATCAGACAAGCTTAGTGCTAAGAGTACTAAATGTCTATTTGTGGGGTATCCTAAAGGTACTAAGGGATACTACTTCTACTCCATGGAAGAACACAAAGTGTTTGTTTCAAAGAATGCTGAGTTCCTTGAGAAGGATTTGATCTCTCAAGGAGGCAGTGGGAGTAAGATTGATCTTGAAGAAGTACAAGATCCACAAGAACAGATTGAGGAACCCGAGTCTGCTCCGCAGGCGACGTTCTCCAATGGAGAAGTAAACACACAACTCCGTAGACCTACGAGGGTCATCCATCCACCTGAAAGGTACGGGTTTGTGATTGAGAATCAGCAAACTGTTGAGGATGATGAACCAAGTAACTACGAGGAGGCGGTCAAAGATGTTGACTCCTCAAAATGGCTTGAAGCCATGGAATCTGAAATGGATTCGATGTATCAGAACAAGGTATGGACCTTGGTTCCTAAACCACAAGGAATAGTTCCTATTGGTAATAAATGGGTCTTTAAAAGAAAGACTGATGCAGATGGCAACGTTCAGACCTACAAAGCTAGGTTGGTGGCGAAAGGGTATCGTCAAAGACAAGGAGTTGACTATGATGAAACTTTTTCACCAGTTGCCATGATCAAATCTATTAGGATCATGCTTGCAATAGCAGCATACCACGACTATGAAATTTGGCAAATGGATGTCAAGACCGCCTTCTTGAATGGGTTCTTGAAGGAGGAAGTGTACATGACACAACCTGAAGGCTTTGAAAACAAAGATCAGGAGCATATGGTATGCAAACTACAAAGGTCAATATATGGGCTAAAGCAAGCATCTAGGAGTTGGAATATACGTTTTGATGAAGTCGTTAAGAGTAACGGTTTTATCAAGAACGAGGATGAACCTTGTGTTTACAGAAAGGTTAGTGGGAGTAATGTCGTCTTCCTAGTGCTCTATGTAGATGACATATTGCTAATAGGAAATGACATCCCCACATTAAAAATAACGAAAGAGTGGCTTTCAGAAAACTTTACCATGAAGGATTTGGGAGAAGCAGCCTTTATACTCGGTATAAAGATCTATAGAGATAGATCCAAGAGGCTGCTGGGTTTATCTCAATCCACGTACGTTGACAAGATGCTAAAGAGGTTTAGCATGGAAGGGTCGAAAAGGGGTTTTCTTCCTGTCAGTCATGGGGTACACCTATCAAGGGCTATGTGTCCTAAGTCACAGCCTGAGAAGGATCGCATGAGTGGAATTCCATACGCTTCGGCTATTGGATCCATCATGTATGCCATGATATGTACGAGACCAAATGTCTCATATGCTTTAAGCATTACGAGCAGATACCAGTCAGACCCTGGAGAGGGTCACTGGACGGCAGTCAAAACCATCCTTAAATACTTAAGAAGAACTAAGGATGCGTTTCTGGTCTATGGTGGGGTTAATGAGTTAACAGTGAAAAGGTTCACTGATGCCAGCTTTCAGAGTGACAAAGATGACTGCAAGTCACAGTCAGGATTCGTATTCACCTTAAATGGTGGGGCAGTGTCTTGGAAAAGTTCCAAGCAGGAGACAACAGCAGACTCAACGACAGAGGCTGAATACATAGCTGCTTCAGAAGCAGCTAAGGAGGCAGTGTGGATCAAGAAGTTCATAAATGAACTAAGGGTGGTTCCAAGCGTGGATGAGCCCATACAGTTGCTTTGCGACAACACTGGAGCAATCGCGCAGTCAAAGGAACCTAGGTCTCATCAAAGATCTAAACACGTGCTCCGCAGATATCATTTGATTAGAGAAATCATTGATAGGAATGATGTAAAAATGGATTATGTTCCCACAGACGATAACCTGGCCGATTCTCTGACAAAGGCTTTTTCTCAGAGAAAACATGATAGTCATTATGAGGCTTTGGGCATACGACTTAGGTCTGATTGGCTCTAGGCCAAGTGGGAGCTTGTTAGCATATGGGTGTCCTAGAGACAATCTTTTGATTAAATAAAGGACACTAGATGTAGAACTTTATTTGTCGCAAATAAATGTAAGCACTATTTATTCAGTTTCATATTGTGTCTCGATATTACTGTTAATATTATATGAATGAACTGGATAAACCCCTTGGAATAGAACATGTATCTCTTGAGTATCTGTGATGAGATCACGATCATGAGGATTCAAGGATATTGCATGTCTATTCCTAATTATATGCTCCTAGTCTAGAGACACTGAGTTTGGGGATCAATGATCTCGAGTAAAGACTATTACGACTTATCTACTTGTATATGGATACAAGGTAAAGACCTCATGAGCTGCAGATATGGAGATATCTTAGCTAAAGTCGTGGGTGGACCTATAAGAGTATAGCTCGCACTGAACAGACCCAAAAAGAGACTCTATGAGGAAATCTCACAGATAGTGTCATTAGAGTAATCTCTTTATGTTTGGGTGTGTCTTTCCTTAGACCAGAAGTTATTACCTAGACTGTGTTCTTGAAGGCATGTTTTGATTGTATACCTCGTCTGCCTGAAACATGGAGACTCATAGGTATACTGTTGGGCGTGTCCTTAAAGGGCACAGGGCTAGGGTAATAAGCTGAAGGAATTCGTCAAATCTCTGTGAGAGATTAAGTTATCTGTAAACCGGAGAAATCGGGATGACATTTACAGGGACTCGGGAATCTATGCATAGTAAAAGAGATCATGAGATGATCTGCCTTTAGAGTCAGTAAATTGAAGATTCCCTATTTCGAATAAAGCTTACCCTAAACCGCAGGGGTTGATACATTTCCTTACCCTAGGTTAATGGGAAGATAACCGAGACGAAGGGAAATACATACGGTAACCAAATATGTGCAATAGGATGATCAAGTCATTAATCTGACTAGTTCTGGGGCAACAAAGCATTGCTAGTGCTCTGTGTTGTCATTAATTGGGTTGTGGGCTTGTTGGGCCCAAGCCCAGTTATGTCAGTAGCTAAGTTAGACCTAATGGGTCACACACTAACACCTTGTAGTTATGATGGACTAGCTTTAAAGGTATTGGGCCTAATAATGTTATTAGCCCAAGAAGCTGTTTGGAAGCCCACCTAAATGGGTGAGTGATGCATGGAGTTTAGTAATGGGCTTGGATAGTCCAAGCCATTACTAATTAATTTAATTAGTTAAATTAATAATCAAATATTTGAATTTCGAATTTTGAATTTGAAATTTGAATTTTGAAATTTGAATTTAGAATTTGAATTTCGAAATTCGAATTTTGAATTTGAAATTTGAAATTTGAAATTTGAATTTTAAAATTTG